>ML661955.1:4260263-4334743 GCA_007570785.1 Antilocapra americana
TGTGTGTGTGTGTGTGTGTGTGTGTGTGTGTGTGTGTGTGTGTGTGTCTGTGTCCAGGGAAGTAAAGATTAGCAAAATATTGGTAATTGTTGAAGCTGGTGGTTTGTTCTACTACTGTGTAATCTTCTGTTCCAAAAGTTTAAAACAAACAGCCCACCCAAATAGTAAACCCTTTCACAGAATACTGAGGTCAGTCTAAGGCACAACATCACTAACCTTCTAGAAACAAAGATCTCTCCCTAACCTGTCTCCCAGGTCAACCTGTTCACTTACACATCACCTCCCAAAGCTTTCGCCTCCCATAGTGCAAACCCTATCACCACCAAAGAAAGACTTTATTTATTGATTATGGATTATTAAACTCCTTTTTTTACTACTTTCAAGGCAATGAAAATATTCAGGATTATTGGCTAGTGTGTAAAAGCAGGTATTTTGTGCCTACTGCATGCAGGAACCTGAACTGGGGGTTTCCATGGATTACCTCCTTCTTTTACTCTCACAATTCTGTATGGAAGGTACAAGAATACTAAGAACTGGAATGTGTGCAGGGCCTCCTGTAAGCCAGGGACCACGCCATATACTTTCCTTGCCATCTCTAATCTTCAGAACATCCTTATGTAATAGGCACTACTTTTACATACATTTCCTAAACAAAAACAAAGCTAAAATCAAAGCTTAAAGGAGATAAGTTCAAAGACTAAGGTCTTGCATGGTGTAGGGGAGCAGAATCATAGGAGAGGCTCTGGCTCCATGGCCTGGCTTCCACTAGTGCCGAACTGCACATCACTACACACCCACTGATTAATGCTTCTCAAGGCCGGCTCCATCCCAGAAGACAAGAGTGATGCTAACAGCTGAGGCACTAATTCTGAACTGTGTACAGTGCTCATTCTAATACCCACTTTGAAGCTTAGTTAACTTGGGAGAGCTAATTAGATGAACAGGCGGCACGCACATGTCAGAAGAAATAGGAGGAACCGGGACTTGGTTTCTGCCAACGCCGATTTTATCATCCTGAACTGGGCAGGTACTTTAGAGGCAGGTGAATAAGTTGACTGTCAAAGAGCTGCCGCTGTCATCATTGGTATGTGCATGCGTGCTCAGTCGCTAAGTTGTCTCTGGCTCTTTGCAACCCCATGGACTATAGCCCGCCAGGCTCCTCTGTGCATGGGATCTCCCAGGCAAGAATACTGGAGTGGGTTTCCATTTTCTCCTCCAGGGGATCTTCCCCACTCAGGTATCAAACTCACATCTCTTGTGTCTCCGGCAATGGCAGGTGGATTATTTACCATACAACAATTAAATATTCTCTAACATTTAAACAGAGAAGACTATAAATAAGCAGCTGTTACGGGAGGGGGGTGCTTTACCCCACTTAGCAAAACTGTTATTATGAGGTTGCGTTCAGCATTATGGATTTCAGGGCAACAGAGATAACATCATTTGAATGAGATACCAATGCCCCACACCCAAAGGGACACTTATGCCATTTTATTTTTTTTCTTTCTTCATCCTCACTCACTCCTCCCAGAAAAAGAAAATTATCAGATTTGGGCGAGCATAAGGGCTAGGTGTGCTCAACTCAGCTCCTATTTGGACCCACACATTCTTCATTTTCCATGTCCTAAGACACTCTCATGGCTAATTTCCCCCCCACAACTTATTTAGTTAAGAGCCTGATGGAGAAGAGCATGTTCTATATTGACTCTTCCTCCAAAACACCAATCAGTAACCACCACTGCCACCACGAAAATGTACGGAGAGCTTAAGTGCCAGGCACCACCCTAAGGCACTTCATATGCATTATCCCACACGAGAAAATCAAAGCTTAGAAACCACAAGCGTCAAGCCCGAGACAGCACGCCCAGAAGGTGATGGAGTAGGACTCCATCACTCCTCTGCCTTCAGAGATAATCCTGGACAGATAGCGGATTGTAGTTGCCTGTAAAATTCTGCAGATCTAAACCTTATCTTCTATAGAAGGCAAGGAACTCTCAAATCTCTCCCGAGTACTTAGCAGATTAACAGCTCCTTTTAAAGAAAAATAATTACCTTCCTCGCTGGCGCTCTCGGCTGGAAGAGGGGACAGTCCACGAGTGGAGAAGAATGCAAATTAAGTGCTTAAGCCGGAATAGCAGAACTCAATTCTGCCTCCTCCTGCTCTCCTATCTGAAGCTGGTGGAACCCTCTCCAATTAACACCACGAAGTCTGGGGCTTCGGGCAGAGAGCTCAACCATGAACTGATTAGTATCCAACTCTTGCCAAGGGCTCATTTAAGACATCTGATAGCAGAGAGAGATGGCTTAATATGAAGATTAACCAGCCATTCCTCCAGATTCTCTATAGTTTTAGCCATATACTCAATGGGATAGACACAAGGCAACATTTGTCCTCCGTAGTAACCCAGCTTCTTACAAAAACTCCTTCACACACTTAAGGTTTATGCCCTTGGCTTTTATAGGGAATGGATATAAGAAACATCCATTTAAATAATCACCTAGAGTTTTTGTAAAAGAACAGTTGAAAGCACTGTCCGTTATGTTATCTGATGCTCCTTAAAGAAAAAGCATGTGCTATACTCCGTGCCAAGAAAAAGTTTGTTTCTCTTTTATTCTTTTTCCCTCATTAGAAGAGGACCGCAAGATCACATCTCTTTTTGCCTCAACTCTCCAAAACTTCAGAGGCAAATTCAGTGCTCAAATGCAATAACTAATTTATCCCAACCATCTTGCCATATCTATTCTTTGATTTTTTTTTTACCCCTTTTGATCTTGATTTTATTTTTGTGCCTCCTGCTTTAAATTGGACTTCGTTTTGCAAGCCAACTTTTATCTTTTTCCCTTCAAAAGTAGGGCATCCATCCTCCGTAAATAGGCTTTTTCTTACCCTCTAAGAAAAATCATAGTCCTCCCAGATGCTACAAGTGCTCTTGGACTTGACAGACCCATTCATGTCTTTGCCCTATTCTGTCTGGTTAATATGGTGAACATGAGAAGACCCCCATCAGCTTCAACCCCTCACCTACTTCATGCACCAACCCCAAGTAAATGAGAACAAGAACCGCTCAGCTTTTAGGATTTTATGCTCTTGAGCTTCACGAGTCAAGCTGATTCCCAAAGTCAAAATGTTTCCACGCAGGATGACAATACTTGGGCAGACCCTGCTTAAGATCAAAACACTTGGGACAGACTTGACACAGCCATACTTCTGTCCAAGCCATTCTAAACATTTCTTCTGAAATAAAAGAAACAAACATTAGCCACTGCGTAGATTCTATTTTCCAAAGAGAGCTGCATTAACGTTTCCCATTTCACACGCCCTTTTTGCAAAGTGACCTTGCTAGTCTCCCATTAAGAGATAGGGTCTCTTTCTCTACTCCCTTGAACCTGGACAAACTCTGTAGTGGCCCTGGCCAACAGGAAACAGTGGAAGTGTGTTGTACCAGTCCCAGGGATAGCTTTTAACTAGCCTGGCACTTCCACTTCCTGTGTCTTGGCAGTCAACCACCATAAAAGGAGCATGACTGTCCCGAGAAGATAGTGCTGTAAAAAGCACCACATGGAAAGGGCTTGGATAAGACACCATGTGGGGACAGAGAGAGATGCCCCAGAATATGGTGACACACGCGTGAGAAAGCCATCCGGAAGGGGATCCCCAGCCCGAACTGTCCTAGCTGTCACCATGTGCATCAGCGATGAACCTTGACTCGTTCCCTAATTCCTGACCCTCAAAATTGCAAGCAAAATTTTCAAATGGGGACTGGGACAGTGCCTTAACTCACACTATTGTGAGGATCAAATATTTCCTGCACGTAAAGCCTCTGGCCCAGTTCCTGGCATGCAGTAAGTGTCCAATACACAGCAGTGATCATTTTTAATTGGTCCAAGAAGCAAAACCGAGCATTTTGAGTCATACCTGCATAGGGTACTGGCTTTCTCAAGAGCTCTTTTGGGATAATATTCCACAGTCACACAACATAAGATGACCTATATAAATAGAATCCTTCCGGTCTTATCGCCACCTCTCAGTTACCTCCAAAGGCCCCA
Organism: Antilocapra americana; assembly: GCA_007570785.1. NCBI lineage: Eukaryota > Metazoa > Chordata > Mammalia > Artiodactyla > Antilocapridae > Antilocapra > Antilocapra americana. Next base: position 4,264,311 of record ML661955.1, read on the forward strand.
AGTCGCACGTGGCTGGGATCCACATACGTTTGCATAGATGTTGTAAATCTAGAGAATGTCACACAGTGTCAAGCCATGCCTGATCTCTGCCGGGCTGAGAATCCTTTTGGGAGGTCCTGGGGGAAGACCTACTGCTGTATTCGTGCCCATCTCGCCTTCTGACAAATGTCCAGGGAGCTTCGTGGTGTGAGTCGCGGGCACATGGAAGGAGGAGAGATTTAAGAGAAGACAAGAACACCACTTACAGGCCTGGCAGGTTTACCCATGTGCCTCTGAATATTCTGAGCGGAACATCACTGCTTTCTTTGCCATTCTTCTGTTCCGATGCACATATTTTAACATACCCCCGTGCTGGCGTTGCCTTGTCTCCCCATCTGCCCCATGTTTACTGAGGGTCCGTTACTTGCAAAGGTTCGGGGCGGAGGTGGGGGGTAGGTCAGTCAGGGCAAAGCACACTGGCAGCTTTCACAAACACGGCGCTGGACCCTTAGGAGACTAGCTGAACCTTTCCCCACAATGTAGTCTCCTGTCTTCCCACTTTCCGGAGAACACAGCCACCAACAAATCCCTCGCAGCTAAAGGAGCCCATTCCCTCCCAGAGCGCCCATCCTCTTCCTGCCAGTCCCTCCATTCCCCCCAGGGTAGGCTGGGATCACTGCGTGAGGACTTCAAAGAGGCCCTCAAATTGGAGTGCAGGCAGCACTTTCTTTAAAAAAAAAAGAGAGAGAGAGAGGAAAAAAAAACCCCGCGCTGGAGCTGTGATTCTAAGCCAGTGGGGGAGGGGTGCAGGAGTCAGGGCTGGGATTTGACAGCAGGGCACCAAGGATCAGGGCTGTGAGACACATTCAGCTCCAGAGATGAAAACTCTGCTTTCGGTGCTGACAACATCTGTTTTATTTTGAAGGTTGCTAAGGAGAGTTCTAGCTGGGCTAACATTGTTCCAGTTCAGTACTTCATAGTGAGTCTCTGTGAGCAGGGTTCAGGCGGCAGGAATAAAAGCTCGCCAGATAAACCCCGCTCCTTTCACTCTGCAGATATCAAAGAATCACTTTGCTACCAGGGATGACTAACACCCCGCCTCCTCTCGCTCTGAATTGGACGGACCCTCTGCTTACTCTCTTATTGCTCTTCCTCTCCCTGCCCCTTTCTGTCCCCACTTGCCAACTCCCCAGCTCTGCCCAATAATGGCTTATTAGGAAGGAACAAGACAGTGAATGTGCCACTAGCCTGGGAGATTTCAACGCAGAGACAAGAAAGAGCTGAGGAGTGAGCTGGGGCTCATGGGGCAAGGAGGTATGGCATTAAACAAAGAAGGAAATGATTTCCTAGCCTTTAAAAATCTGTTTTATTTCCTAGTATAGCAATGCCAAATGCCTTTGTGTGGTCTTAGAATCATCAGAGGACAATAGAGAGATCACATTCAAAACAGGGAAGGGGCTGACCCGCAGGCCTCTGTCCATCTTTGCAGTAATGGACATGGGAAGCACGGCGCTCCACACTCCACTTGGTCCCATCCTGCCTAAGTTCACTTGCCACTAATTACAAGATGGTAACGAAATTAGGAAAAGCACTCTGAAAAATAAGAGATGGGGAGGATGACAGTGGTAAAAAAAACAAAGAAAAAAAGGATATGACAGTGACCTTCATATATATGACAAGTAGCAATTGCATGAGTGGCAATGTGGGCAACAGTTGAGGGCCACTCTGCTTTTCCCCAGGGAATTGGACTTGGAGAGAGAACCCTCCAGAAAAGACGGGGAAACAGGAAGGCCCTTACATTTAATTAGTATCTGCAAAAAACAAACAAACAAAAAAATCCTTTTGGGATGCCAGGGCATTCAGTGAAAAAACTGTGTTCCATTAACTGAAGGAATTCTTTTTCTTCCCCAGGCTTTAGAAAAGCAGCAGCTCCTGCCAGAGAATACCTAGGAGTCTAGGAAAAAGAGAGGGAGAAGAGCAGTGTGCTCCTTCCAACAAAGATCCATTTCAAAGAGCCAATGAGTAGGACCCCAGACCCTGCAAATCTCCGACCACAAAAGGAAACTGGATCCTCTCAAATGAGGGTATTGAGACAACTGAGGCCACATTATCTAAACATTTCCCTTGACTGCCAGATTCTATTTCAGCCAGTTTTGCTTTCTCTCCTCCCCAGCTTGGGATCTATCCAGGAGAAAGTATGCTTGTCGATATCAAGAATGCCACAGTAATGCAAAACACACAGCTCTTGGACTCCTCTCCAGATCCCAGCGGAAGGATTAAGCCAGAGAGGTGAAGAGCCACCCTCCAAAACCACTCACCTAGCCAGGTCACAGTCACGGCAGCCGGAGCCGAGACGGCCTCTGCCACCTTATGCCAGCTCCTGTTGTGTCCGGGGGTCCAGAGTGCCACATGGCAGAAATAGTAGCCAGCGTTTTCTTTGCTGACATCTCGAACCAAGAGGTGGTAGGAGCGTGCATCCGTGTGACTCAAGGCCACGTGAGAAGAGCTGTGCACCAGGGAGTCACGGTCCAGCCGAGCCAGCACACGGGAGCCAGGCAATGTGCTGTCGGGCGTCCGGCTGAAGGACCACGTCACCTCAGGTCTGACATCGTCCGCTCGGTCCGTCGTGATGTTGCAAGCCAGGTCCAGGTCTTTTCCTTCAGCCACGGACACATTCCTGGCCACAGCTGCTCGGAGAACTGGAAAATCAAAAACAAGGACATCGAGATAATCTCAGTTACATTTGCCACTTCCACCCCATCTCCTTAGATCACCTTTTACCTTCCTATGTACGACATTCAAGTTAGGAGACTTTGTACAGTTTTACGCGCTTGAGAAATGTACTGAATAACTGAATGACATGTTTCTTTTTATTTCATTAAAACAATAATAGCAGCAAACACTTATATAGATGCTTCTATATGTCAGGCACTCTTCTGAGTGCTTTATAAATGTCATCTTCAAAACAACCCTATGAGATGGTTCTATTATCATCTGTATTTTACCAATAAGGCAATTGAACCACAGAGAAGTTAAGTAACTTCCCCAATGTCACACAGCTACTATGTGGCAGAGTTAGGGTTCAAATTCAGGCTGCCTGCCTCCAGGGACTCTGCTCTTAAGGGTTACACCATCATCACATACATTATCATTTGAAAACAACTCTGTTGAACATCACAAAACTATTCTCCATATCCATGATAGACTTGGGTAACTTTCAGAGAAAGGATAACTCAGCTCTGGCTGGTACATACTGTCACTTGGGGGCTAGGAGATGGAGGGTAGAAGTGAGGGTAAAACCATCTTCTGGGTAAAATGGGGTTAGGGATATAAACAGGACTGGGAAAGGGAAACCAGACAACATGCCTAGCAGGTCAAGTCTCCCAAACGCAATGTACTTAGAGCATCATTTATTTTGTTCTACACCCCCACCTTAAAGTCAAGGATAACGGATATTCTAAAACCAAAACAGTGATTTCTGGACAATGCCACTGCCCTCTCTCATTAGTGTGGATAATTAAAAGTAGACTATATTTAGATGAAGCACTGAAGGATTTGGTGTGACACAGTCCCCAGGCAGATCTGGTTTCAGCATTCCCCCTGTCAAAGCTTTTTACATGGAAACCTTTTATTTTATTTAAGGGATTTTTTTTTTTTGCAAAGAAGTTGAACATCTGTAATCAGAGTAGAAAAACATTCAACACGTGGTAATTCTCTGAGAACGACAGCTTAGATGATGAGGAGCCGACACTTCTCAGGGGATTCAAGTGGAAGCACAGCACAGGCCTGGTCTTCCAGCCAGAGTCACTCAGCATCAGCTACAGACCCGGGTTAACTCAGCGACAAATGCTGGCACTTGATTCAGAAAAGACCCAACCTCCCGAACCCATGTGCTTTGAAGTAAATGACTTTCATTATAGATGTTTCCAAACTCTTTCAAATAAGAGTTTCAGGCCAAGTTCAAGCTACACTTTGATGAAGAAAGAAAATGAGGTAGGCCTAGTATTAGAAAAAGGAATTTCAAGTCTAATTTCTCACCACCACTTGCCTTCTTCCAAATTCTTCCTCCTCCTTCACCCCTTTAAAGGAGCCAAAAACAATATGAGATATCATTTGAGAGGAGTCAGGAGACTGCTGCTCTGAGCCCATGCTGCAGATTGAACCACTCCACGTGCAACCGGTCAGAGACCCTGGAATACTGCCAGAGTTGCCCTATGCCAGCCACCACTACAGCAGTTGTAAAAGAAGGCCCAGGAGGCAGCCAGCCAAGGAAAGTAGACAGTACGCAACTGCGGACAGTATGCATGGAGAAAACGGATTATTGCATTTAGAAATATCGGCATCTCTGTAACTATATAGTTCGCTTTCTAATGTTTTTTCTCTGCAAGTGGCTAAATATCTCGTCACATCACTCAGCACAGTTTTTACATGTTCTGTGGGACTGGAGGGTTCACTACTGGGACAGGATAAAGTATGGTGAAGGGAAAAAGGAATCAATTCTAAAGACTCATAGAGGGGACTTCAGACAAAGTCTGTGATGGTGTAGGCTTTCTGCTACTGGATATAACTGACCCTATAAATTAAGACACCAGGCTCAGCATTACAGGGGGGTTTACTGCCACCTACATGGTACAGCCCCACCATGAAAGTCACTTTGTGCCATTTATCATAAGAATGCAAAAAGAAGAGTTAAGAAGTTAGCTATGGACAGCTTCATAGCAGCACTATTTACTATAGCCAAGACATGGAAGCAACCTATGTCCATCAACAGAAAAGACGATATGGTGTATATATACAATGGATTGTTACTCAGCCATAAAAAAGAATGAAAGTGAGCCATGTGCAACAGCATGGATGGACCTGTAGGGGATTACACTTAGCGAAGTAAGTCAGACAGAGAAAGACACATATTATAGGTTTTTACTTATAGATGGAATCTAGAAAATAAAATAAACAATATAACAGAAACAAACAAAAGACTCACAGATGCAGAGAACAAACTAGTGGTTACCAATGGGGAGAGGGGCAGCTGGTGGGGCAAGATAGAGAAGTGGGGACTGCTCTTGTGGTCCAGGGGTTAAGAATCTGCCTAGCAATTCAGGGGGCTTGGGTTCGAACCCTGATCGAGGAACTAAGACTCTACAACTGAGACACAGAGCAACGAAGCCTGGGTCCTGCAACTACTGAGCCTGCACATCACAAGGCAAGACCCTACATGACATATTGAAGATCCAACACAGCCAAAGAAATAATACAAATTAGTTAATACTTTTTTCAAAAAAAAGAAAAAGGCAGGGAATCAAGAGGCAAGAAGTACTAACTACTAAGTAGAAAGTAAGTAATATTCAAGGATGTAATAACGCCCAGCACAGAAAATAGAGCCAATATTTTAAAATAACTTTAATGGAGTAAATGTGGCTTCCCTGGTGGCTCAGATGGTGAAGAATCTGCCTGCAATGCAGGAGACCTTGGATCAATCCCTGGGTCAGGAAGACCCCCTGGAAAAGGGCATGGCAACCCACTCCAGTATTCTTGCCTAGAGAATTCCATGGACAGAGGAGCTGATGGGCTACAGTCCATGGGGTTGGACACAACTGAGTGACTAACACTTTCACTTTTAATGGAGTAAAATCTATAAAACTATTGAATCACAATGTTGTGAAACTGCTGCTGCTAAGTTGCTTCAGTTGTGTCCGACTCTGTGCGAACCCATAGACAGCAGCCCACCAGGCTCCCCGGTCCCTGGGATTCTCCAGGCAAGAACACTGGAGTGGGTTGCCATTTCCTTCTCCAGTGCATGAAAGGGAAAAGTGAAAGTGAAGTCGCTCAGTTGTGTCCAACACCTAGTGACCCCATGGACTGCAGCCTACAAGGCTCCTCCGTCCATGGCATTTTCCAGGCAAGAGTACTGGAATGGGGTGCCATTGCCTTCTCCGGTTGTAAAACTAATCAGTTCAGTTCAGTTGCTCAGTCGTGTCCAAGTCTTGCGACCCCATGGACTGCAGCACACCAGGCTTCCCTGTCCATCACCATCTCCTGGAGCTTGCTCAAACTCATGTCCATTGAGTCAGTGATGCCATCCAACCATTTCATCCTCTGTCATCCTCTTCTCCTCCTGCCTTCAATCTTTCACAACATCAGGGTCTTTTCCAATGAGTCAGTTCTTTGCATCAGGTGGCTAAAGTATTAGAGCTTCAGCTTCAGCATCAGTCCTTCCAAACAATATTCAGGACTGATTTCCTTTAGGGTGAACTTGTTGGATCTCCAAGGGAGAGTCCAAGGGACTCTCAAGAGTCTTCTCCAACACCACTAATATGATATTGTAAATCAAATATGCTTCAATTAAAAAAAAAAAGCTAGCTAGGGAGAATGCAAGTGTTTAAAAAGAAAGACCATCATTCTAGTGTGGTGGTTCTGAATCAGGGATCTGCAAAGAGAATTTAAGAAGTCTGTGACATGGATGTGAAAACAAATCACCTTTCTTTTACTAACCTCTACCTGAAAGACAGCATCTCCTCTCATTATGAAACTAAGCAACAAACCAGTGTAGTATTATCTGTCCCTGGGATCTTGCTCCCAATAGAAATCACACATATTTTCACATTACATTTCAATTGTTGCAGATATTTTAAAATATTATTTATAGTCATCACTTACCAGAAATTATAGTAGTTGTTAAGTCTGCCACTCTATCTTATTATTTCATGCATTAATAAAACACGGGAAAAAATCCACCTTCCAATGCAGGAGATGCAGGTTTGATCTCTAGGTCAGGAATATCCCGAGGAGTAGGAAATGGCAATCTACTCCAGTATTCCTGCCTGAAAAATTCCATGGACAGAGAAGGGCTACAGTCCATGGGGCTGCAAAAAGTTGGACACAACTGAGCAACTGCATACACACACACGCAGTAAAATACTATGTTGCTATACAACAACTTTATCTTAAATATTTTGATAACTATTTGAATGTTATTGTTTTCCTATGTCATCCTCTTTATGTATTTTATTAATTAAAATATATTAACTCTGAGAAAGAGCCTGTGAGCTTCAAAGGACTGTCAAAGACACCCATGCACAAAAGGCTATGAACCCTCAGGCTTGAGTAAGAGCCAGATGCTACTGTCTGCCTAATAGGCTCAGAGTGTTCAAGGCTTATAACTACACTCTGGGTTTTGTGGCTTGTTTGAAATTTAAAAAAAGAAAAAAACTTTACAATTGAAATTCTTGCATTTGCTAAATCTGAAACTCTTAACCCTTTCACCTGTTAAAATAGTTATTTGATACAAGATGAACATCCAAGGTTTCTTATGTCAGATTCCTGACAGATCATTTCCAAAAAGGCAGGTGACCTGAATCCATCTGGAAAGTGATTTTGGCAGCCAGAAGAATCAAGATTGAGTGCAACCTGTGGCCCCTCTTGGCGAGAACACCTCCAACCTGCCTGACTGTCACAGTCAAGAACATCAGTCCCGCTTTTACCAAATTCAGCTCTCATGCTGCTGAGCACAGGGGTAAGTGCTCAGGACAACATAGCCTGCAGAGGAAAAACACTTCCCATGCGTACTGTTGCCCGCTTTCCTTCCCATCTGAGCAACAGAGCGGCCACGCTCTCTCATTTACAGTCAGGAAACGAGTCCAGCCAAGGTCTTCCAAGTTTACAAAACAGGAGACAGCAGCAACAGCAGCAAAGTACTCTGCGATCTGGCAATGTCAGACTTCCAGCAAACCAAGTCATCCAACCACCCGCAGCAGTGGCATCCCTCTGAGAAGGTCTCTTTACATACGCCTTCTCTCTGCCGAGCCAGAAGCTCCATGAGGCTTGGGCACGATCCTCAAGCATCTCTGACCCCAGAGCCCAGGACAACTCAGCACACAGTAGGTTCTCTACTCATGCTTGCTAGACACTGGAGGCAAAAATGGCCTGTTTTTCACTTATTTTTGTGGGTTTTTGGAAATTTATTTTACATTTCTTTAATTACTTCTCTAGTATGAGTAAGAAGGTTTTTGGTTATTGTTTTTTAAAAGATGGTTCACAGATGAAAACAACTCCTTGCATACAGACCCCAGAGTTGGATGCTTCTGGGGTTTGTGTCCTCAAGGAGATAAGAGGCCCAGCCCTAGGGAATCCCTCACCTACAAGGGGATGTCACATCAGAGGGGACCTGAAAGGCAGACCTAGAAGACCCAAGTTGGACAGAGGTTTGGGGATGAGCCAAACACGCCCCCAAAAGCTGTGGGGAAGGGCAGATCCAGAGATTAGGAAACACCAAACAAAATGAAGCTGTGGGAACAAGGTGGGGGCAGCCCTAACCCAAAGCCCCTCTGAACACCAGGCTGGATCTTGTCCTGGCACTTAAAAGAACTTAATCTTTCAGCCACAAAATTCTCCTAGTGTCTTATGTAACCTGCAGCTTCCCATGGGTATGAATCCAGAGAAAAAGCAGCTGCAGAGAAAAACTAGGCATTTGGCACAAAACAAAGACATCCTTTCCAAACCATCAACACCACCCTATACCCTCACCCATCAACAGGAGGTCTCCCAGGAGGAGGAGAAATCTTGTCAGAGAGGAATAAGGTTCTAGCCTACTTCTTTACCCAGTTTCCCTGATGGCTCAGTGGAAAAGAATCAGTCTGCATAGCAGGAGACTCAGGTTAGATCCCTGGGTGGGAAAGATCCCCTGGAGAAGGAAATGGCAACTCACTCCAGTATTCTTGCCTGGAAGATTCCATGGACAGAGGAGCCTGGTAGGCTACAGTCCATGGGGTTGCAACGAGTCAGACACAACTGAGGGATTAAATAACAACAACAAATAGTCTAAAACATGCAATTTTCAGAAGCTCACCTGTTGGCTGGATCACCACGGTGGCCACATCCACGGCTTTTTCTTGAATTTCTTGCCAGTTTCCCTGCTCTCCCATCCACTCGCTGACGATGCACCTGTAGGAGCCCTGGTCGGAGGATAGGGCCCGGGACACAGAGAGGCGGTAGCCGTCGCTCCCCACAGTGTCCAGGCGGACGTCCCCGCCGCGGTAGCGCTGCTCATAGCCAGGGCCGGGCCGGAACCTGCCCTCGTGGCTCAGGGAGAGGATGCTCCGGCGGGCGGGGCCGCGCCGCACCTCCCACTGCAGGGCCAGGTGCGTGTGCAGCGGCAACGTGGTGGAGGCCGAGCACCGCAGCTCGAAGGGCTCGCCCTCGCGCAGGCTGGGGCCCGGGGAGGGCTGAGGGCCGGCGGCCACACGCAGGGCGTCGGGCAGCACTGTGGGGAGAAGGCGGAGCGGTCAGAACACTGGGGCCCCAAGCACTGGGCGAGTGCCCGCCAACCTCCAGGTCTTGAGGGATGATTTCTTCCTCCCTTCCCTTCTTCTAATGCCCAGATGGGCCCAGCTGCCCATTTCACTACCTCTGTCATCCCAGACGACATTCTGACTTGACACAAGAGGTAGCACTAATGAGACCCCCTGCCAGAACTGGGTGGCACAGACTCCCTTTGGGAAGCTGGGCCTTGGGTAATACTTCTGTCACCCTTAGGCAAGTCACTTAAACCGCTCTGTGCCTCAGTTTCCTCATTTCTAAAATGGGATGACAACTAGACCCAACTCAGGAAGCTGACTGAGAGAATTCAACTAGTCCTAAGGGAAGGTGCCCGGGACAGTGCCTGGTACTCAGTGATAACCAGCCATGACTGTCCAACATACCTTTGTTGGGACACAGGCTGGAGTAGGGAGCCTGGGGGATCTTGTAGAAGTTAAAGCACTGTAATTTGCAGAGCACTAAACCGTGGGAGAACCTCCTGCACCCCCAGGTCTAGGCAATGCCTAAGAATAACTAGGTTGAGAAGAGGGTATCTGCAGGGGAGGAACCCATCAAGGAAAACCAAAGCCTCAGCTACTTAATTATTAGGACCCATTGGGAAAAGGCCGGGTTTCTCTATAGTCTAGAAAACGGAGGCAGGAGATCAGGCAAGCGTTGGTGAGAGCTACTGAGGAAGGGAAGCCACGCTTGATATAGCAGCGAGGAGGCCCCTAGCAAAGAGACTGCAGGGACCACCACCTCCCAGGTTTGCCTAAGGGCTGGCTGAGAGAATCCCCAAACACCACTGCTCACCATCTCCTTGGGTTTTCCTGCCATTCCACACTCAAAAATGAATTCAATGTCCTTGAAAGGGGACTACTTTAAATATCAGAAAAAACTGTTACATTTTTAGAAGGACATATCCCAAAGTCCTATCTCTACTGCAGATGAATATAGTGATTTTCTAGTATATACATCAGTCTGTGAGTTCAGCTAACATGACTCAGTTCCCAAGATCAGTTATCTCTGAGGCCATGGATATGTATAGTTTTAAGACCTGTGAAGCTGAAGGCCAGAGAGATCCTAGATCATGCATGGCAGCCACCAGAAGCTCCATCTGGGCAGCCAGCCAGTCCCTTTCATGGCCATCCATCTGCTTTCCTGACCCTGAGGAAAGCCTCTCCTTGCTTCTCCTTCCAAAGACTGGAGAAGAAACAGAAAGATACTGGGGCAGGGAGCAGGAGGTTCCTCCTGCAGCCTCCAACTCCTCAAGATGAGCATCACCCATGGAAACAAGTGGGTATTGGACCTAATGGAGGTGGAGCATGTGTGTGATGACTAAGGAAGCAATGGATCACTCAGCTCCAATGCACGAATGCCTCATGAGACCTTGCTCTAAAAAGACATATTTGGTTTTTGTACAGAAATGAGAAGAGGTAATGGAAGAAGTAGATTTGACATTTTAATACTTGTATAATGGAAGTGGCTGTTTTTAATCTCTTCCTGAGTCTAGTCGGGGAACAGAATCTGGAATATGGTAGGAGTCAAGAAATCATTACAGAAGGAATAAATACCTGAATCAACCCCTTCTTTTTATATCATCATGCAGACTTTCTGCTTTCTTGATCATTTAATACACTACTACCCTGACATATATTCTTTTTGGAACAAGGCAGGATACAAATACATGCATAATTAAGTGATAATAATAACATTAATGTTTCTATTTCACTAGCCTCAAATTAAAATTGTTTGTTCTTGTTCATTTACTAATTAGCTGTGTGATTTTAGGCAAGTAATTAACCTATGCTCTTTCATCTCCTTGTATGTAAATTAGGGAAATACCCTGCCCTCTCTTCTTCATTGGGTTGAGAACTGAATGGGCAAGTAAATCAAAGAGAACCTGGAAAATGAAAAAAGAAACAAACCCAAATATTTCAGCTATGTTAGGTGTGATAACTTGCACAGCCAGGCCCGCCAGCTTGCAGTGACCACATCACTCTTTCTCTACATATGACCCATACAACATTTAGAAAACATAGGTACTTAAATCATGAAGGGCACAGAGAAAGACATGAGCTTTGAAGTTATCTCTTACCACCACCTTCTCATCCCTAACTTGACTGAGTGTTTACTATGGCACTGCTGAGGCCTTACAAGTGCTAATTCACCTTGGGGGTTTCCCTGGTGGCTCAGTAGTAAACGCTCTGCCTGCCAATGCAGGAGACATGGGTTTGACCCCTGGGTCAGGAAGATCCCCTGGAAAAAGAAATGGTAACCCACTCTAGTATTCTTGCCTGGGAAATCCCAGAGGAGCCTGGCGGGCTACAGTCCGTGGGGTCGCAAAAGAGTCGGACATGACTCAGAGACTAAATAACAGCAACAATTCACTTTGACCTTTATGGGAGGCACTGTTCTCCAGAGGAGGAAGCTGACGCATGGGACATACAAAACGGTAAGAGAGGTGACAAACAGGAGAGCCAGCTATGGAACTAAGCGCAGGCAACCTGGCTCACAGCTGGATTTTCAACCACGCATCATGCTGCCTCCAACTCACCAGCCATGAGACAGTTCACATTCACCATGGAATGAGGAGAGGGACCTCAGAGGCCCCCTGGCCCATCCTCTGCCTTTCATCAGGTAAGATACTATTACTCTCTGGGACAGAGGAGGGAGCAGAGCCCTGGGCACAGTCACTCCCGGCTGGGTGGCAGAGGGAAGTATGGTCCCCTGGCACAGCAGCCCCCCTTCTCCCATGAGGATGTACCTTTAACCTGCACCGTATCCTCATAGTTGCCCTGCACGGTGGCGTCCGTGCTGGGGGTGGAACACTTGTAGTGGCCCTGATCGGAGTGCTGGACGTTCTTTATGTGCAGCTCCACCGCGTCGTTGGCCGTCCGCCGCAGCAGGATGTCGCCCCTCTGCAGGCGCTCCCGGTACTGCTGGGCTGGGAAGCCCGCTTCCCAGGTGCTGGCCAGCTCCACGAAACTGCTGCCCGAGGCCGAGAAGCTCCAGTCAAAGTTCTGCTCGCTGGGGCCATCGTAGTCACTGACGTTGCAGGGGATGACCAGCTCGGTGCCCACCACACGCACCAGGCTGCCCGCAGGGACCCTCACCACGCGCCCTCGGCAAAGAGCTGCAATGACAAGAAGTGAAACAGGGGGCCTTGAATCCAGTAAGCTCTTCCCGGAATAAATGTGGCAAGCCTGTGGGCACTTCAGCTCCCAGGCACAGGATGGGAAACATGACACTGACCAGCGTGCTGCCAGTGTCTGTGCAGACGGGTCAGCCCAGCCCAAGGACCCCGAGCCTGGAATAGTGCCCTGCAGTGAGCACCTCTCATGCACCAGTCTCCTAGGATCAACAGGCAGGAAGACAAGTACTAAAAGCAGGCTAACTATAAATTTGAAGGGCTTTCTCCCTCCCATTACTATTTAACCTACTGTGATCACTCAACGTGATGTGGAAATATTTTAGGTTTTGTGTGAAAGAAAAGGACACAGCTAATCAAGTATTTACATTTCTGCCCACCCTATATCAACCCTCTTCCCTAGAGACCATTCCCCGGGGCTTCTGAGACCTGATTTACAATGATGGATGCCAATTTTTTAAATCCTAAAGCAGCCTGCTGATAAAATGATTTAACTCTGGTTATCTGACATTGCCTATAAATTAATTTTAAAATATGACGACTCTACAAGTATTAATTTTCTTATTTTCTGGCTCATTTCCTTCTCTCTACTCTTCACCCTGATCCAAATGCAGAATGAGGCTAGGGAAGCACAAAGTGAGAGAGTGCCCGCTCTGGCCTGTTGCTGGGCATTGGGAGGAATGCAGCAGCTTACTGGGGATGGGCCAGGTGGACAAAGCCAAGAGTTCACTGGCATTTCCCGCCCCGAGAGCAGAGACCTCATGGGCCTCTGGGCAGGCCCTTGGGGCCTGTCATGGGTGTCCTTTAAGATAGCTTCTTTGTGATGAACTTTGGCACATTTTTCGTAGTTGAGTTTATTACCTGTGCAAGCATTTCAATTTGGACCAACAGAACTTGCATGGTTCTTTCCTGAATATGTCCAGCATTAAGATACACAGGAGAAAGGATGGGCTCTGAAATCAAGGGGTGTACGTGTGTGCGCTAGTCTCTCAGTTGTGTCCGACTCTTTATGACCCCATGGACTGTAGCCCGCCAGGTTCTTCTGTCCATGGAATTCTCCAGGCAAGAATATGGAATGGATTGCCATTCCCTCCTCCAGAGGCCCTTCCCAACCCAGAGATCGAAACAAGTCTCCTACATCACAGGCAGATCTTTACTGCCAGAGCCACCAGGGAAGCCCGGAAATCAAGGGGACCTAAGTTGAAATTTGAGAGACTTCTCTTAGCTTTGGCTACCTCAACAATAAAGTGAGGCAAGAAGGAGTCATTGAGCTGATGAAATAAAACGGCTAGCTGAGACTCCATCATGTAAGAAGAGCTCAACCAAAGGGATCTTCTATTATTTATTTTCGATTTTATGTTTTTGTCATTTGTTCTGGGTGGAATTGTGTCTCCCTACCACCACCTCCCCATTCAGATGCTGAAGTCCAGGCCCTCAGAATATGACCTTATTTGGGAATAGGTTGTTGCAGTCGTAATTAGCTAAACTGTGACAGGTCACACAGAGGAGGGTGGACCCCTGATCCAATGACCAATATCCTTAAAAGAGGGGGGAGGGAATTTGAACATAGATATGCACTCCGGGAGAGTGCCAGGTGAAGCTCACGGAAGAGATTTGTCTAAGATCCAAGGAGTGCCCTGCGCCTCATTCTCAGAGACAGACACCAAGGCTGAAACTAGGTCCGAGTCCTCCTGGCTCATTTCTGCTGGAGCTTCTCAGAAAGACATTTTCACCTCCTTTGGGATCACAGTACAACAGGGATGCTTTGCTCTGAAGCAGCACATGGCAAGACTAGGCAAGAAAGCAGTCTATGGCAGAAGAGACTCAGGCCAACACCAGGTGAGGCACAAGGAATGTGCCCTCCCGACAGATGGTCTCGTCTGGGCCATTAGTTTGGCTACACCCTCTACATCATTCCGCACTCTTGCCCGTGAACATGCATGTGCACGTCTTCCCCAGACACTTCAATTCCTTACAATTCCACTCACATTTATGTCCCTTAAGCTACTATCTGTCACTGGCAACTCAGGGCACTGAAATAAAACATACCTGCCCAGCAGTGAGGTCATCATCACCACAGTTCTCAAAAGAAACAGGTGATCTTTTTTACATCTAATTTCAGAGATGACCGAATAACCCCAAGTCTTGCAGAGAGACCCTTCAGAAGGAAGGTCACAGTGGAGACCTGTAAGAGGGGTCACAGCCTAATGCTCTGTTCCTCGTGCCCAGGGTCCTCTTCTATGAAGTGGACACATGACCCCTTAGGGCTTTGTAAGGCGTAAATGAGCCACAGAGCCCCCATGGCAGTGCACGAAATTCGGTAAGGCTCTGCTTTGCAGGCGGCATCTATAAATAAACCTGATCACATTCATTCACCCTGCTTCCCTGGCAGGTTTACAAAGGAAGTTCCTAACGTGTCCATCTTTGCAATTCCTAGCCCTTGTCAAGAGGCTGATGAGGTTAATAACCGGCTCAACAGGGCCCTTCAGCATGAGGCTATATTCCTTGTAAAGTCTCTGTCTTTATTCTTAGTGAGCAGAGCTTGGGGGACAGCCGGTTCGTCTCAGCCTTCCAGTCCTGCTTCCACACAGCTGCCCAAATCATCTTTTAAGGCATAAATCATATGTCACTTCACTGGTCAGAAGTCCTTCATGGCGCCTCATCACCTACAGGATTCAATCTACCTTCCAGGTCCTGGTTCAAGCCACCTTCCCTCTCACCTGAATTATTGCAACAGTCTCCCAACTGGCTGCCCACTTGTCCTCCACTCTCAACATGGCCAAGCCATCTTTTAACAACTCAAGTCATCTGACATCTTTACTCTGCTCAAAGCTTCAGATAAAAGGCAAGTCCTCACTGAGGCCATTAAGACCTCACAGGACCCGGCCCTCCTGCTCCTCCTTCCACTGTACTCTAGCTGTCCTTACCTCCTAAGGCTCTTAAGCAAACATAACTACTCCAACCTTAGAGTTTCTGTACATTGCTAAGTCCAGAACATTCTCATATGCTCCGTCATCAGCTCAACATTTCATTTCAATGTCACCTTCCCTTTCTTGACCATCTTAAAATTGCATATACTCATCCTTATTCTTGCCGTTATTTTCTTGTCCCTTATCAATAATACTCTTTATGTGTATCCATACATTTTTACTATTATTTGACTCTTGAGAGTCCCTTGGACTGCAAGAAGATCCAACCAGTCCATCCTAAAGGAGATCAGTCCTGGGTGTTCATTGGAAGGACTGATGTTGAAGCTGAAACTCCAATACTTTGGCTACCTCATGCGAAGAGTTGACTCACTGGAAAAGACCCTAATGCTGGGAAGGATCGGGGTCAGGAGGAGAAGGGGACGACAGATGATGAGATGGCTGGATGGCATCACCAACTCGATGGACATGGGTTTGGGTGGACTCCAGGAGTTGGTGAGGGACAGGAAGGCCTGGCGTGCTGCGATTCGTGGGTTCACAAAGGTTTGCACACGACTGAGCGACTGAACTGAACTGATTATCCACCTTCTCCCACTAGAATGTAAGGACTACATGAGCTGTGATTTTTATGTTTTCTTTGCTGCTGAATGCGAGTGCCTAGAACTGGACTTGGTACATAGCAGATGTTCAGTAAATATTTGCTAAATGAGTGGATGAATAAAAATACACAAGATCCTTCAGAGTCTGGCCCATGGCTACTATTCTAGCTTCATCGGCGATCACTCTCCCAGCCCTTAGTGCTTAGATGCCAATGAAACAAATGACCCTTCATTCTCTGGAAATGCCATGCTCTCTTGTGTGCCACAGACTCTGCTTCTGGGCCTCATTCATCTGGAATTGCCATCCCCAACCCTCAGCCTCTTGCAAGAAGCAGCTCCAGCCCCATCTCCTGTGTGAAGCCTTCCTCATCTCCCCAGGGGTCATTCAGGCGCTCCTGCCTCCACATTCCAACTCAACCTGCAGAAGTACCTTCCATGCTGGCTATGTTACAGTGCCACTGGGAAAAGCCAGCAGATATGAACAGATGCTTGAAAGATCAAATTCTAATCTAAAAAAGATAGAAACCTGAGTAGCGGCATACATGAAGATCTGGAATGTCCTCTCATCTATGCAAAGCAAGATTTTGAAGTTGAGAGAACAGAATTTCAACTTGCTAACAGCAAGCTAGTATTTAGCACATATTGCCTTTAATACTGTTAGATAACAGTTAATAATATTTAAAAAGAAATAAAACTTGTGAAACATAGAGCATATGGCTCTTTCAAAATCAAAAAGAATATCTGCAAAGTCACACATTGCCAACTTTTGTTGAAACCTCTTGTAACAGCTGATAACTAAGGGAAAAAGAACAAAATTCTCCCCTAGTTTTCCAAATTCTACCAAATTTGACATGAAGAGTCCCAAACACTTTGGCACCTGAACTGTATATGGTTTCACATTCTATAAAAATATCTTTACTAAGAAATAATTTAAAATTGCAGTTTCATTTGTTTTCAGAGGTCAATATAAGGAATATTCACATGAAATACATCTCTTTATTAGCCTTAAAAAGACTATTGAGGACACCACTGTGTTGTTCAGTGACACAAGAAAACATATAAGTCTCTTAAAATTTAGTAACTGAACTCCTGTTGATGATCCACTGTGTGTTCTCTCCCCAGAAAATAAGAACTACATAGGCATCTCTGACCACTCAGGCCAGAGACCACAGCCCAAGTACCTTTGATACTCAACACAAAATTAGGGCACCTTAGTAGCACATTTTGTGCAGTTACATTAAGGCTCTGATGCTAAGGCTCTCCCTCATAATCCCAATTACTAAGTGGACCAGCACATCACCATGCCCCGACTAGATCAGACCTTCTTACATAGGTCTCAGAACCCTGCATTGCTTCCTAATTCCTGTTTTTAAAGTTTCTGCCTAAACCTCCCAGCAAACACACACACACACACACACACCCCTGAGTACAACTGTGACTACTAACTTCATTATCTCTCTTTGCTCTATCCCAACTTCCAAGTCTTGTTTTCCCCATCATATATAAAATTTGTGTGTCCTTTTGTACTTTGGGCTTCCCTGGTGGCTCAGAGGGTAAAGAATCTGTTTACAATGGTGGAGACCTGGGTTTGATCCCTGGGTCTGGAAGATCCCCTAGAGGAAGAAATGGCAACCCACTCCAGTATTCTTGCTTGGAGAATTCCCTGGACAGAGGAGCCTGGCGGGCTATATAGTCCACGGGGTCCCAAAGAGTCATACACAAATGAGTGACTAACACTTTCACTTTTGTACATTAGCTTCAAGGAAATCTAGTACTAAATATGATAGTGAAATATGGAAACCATCCACAACTTAACTTTCTAATAATTATCTCTTTCCTCCATCTCTATAACTTCTTTTGCCATCTTTTGCATCTAGCAGGCAGATTCCTTATCATTGTACCACCTGGGAAGCTGGGGAAACAAAAAGTGAAGTTCTGAGTTCACAGAGGAAGGTGGACTATAGTAGACACCCCAGAGTGAATTACAGCCCTGGAAAGGGCTATGCCTTTGGAGTAAGAGAGGACGAGAAAACCTGCTCTCTGAATACTGAAATCTCATCTCAAAACATCTCAATTCCTCACTGGATGACAGTGAATTTCTCTTCCTCTTTAGCCTGCTAGGAAAAAAAAAAAAAGTACATCTTGTGAAGAAGATGGCATCATATAGAGCCTCTATAATTTTTCAATATTTAATCAAAACCTACCAGACATCCCATATGACAGCACCAAATGACTGAAAATAAAAGACAACAAAACAGACAATAGAAACAGATGTACAGGGATCCAGATACTGGGGTTATCAGACATGGGCTTAAAATAACAATTAATTTACTAAAGAAATAGACAACAGGATTTCACTAAACTTAATCTATTAAAATAATCAGATTAAAATCTAGAACTAAAAAAAAAAATCTAGAATTAAGAGCTCAATAAATGGGTTTGATATCAGATTAGATGTAGAGAAAAGAAGTCAGTATAAGATATCCAATCCTGGAGAAGGAAATGACGACCTACTCCAGTATTCCTGCCTGGAGAATTCCATGGACAGAGAGACTGGTGGGCTACAGTCCATGGGGCTGCAACAGTAGGACACGACTGAGAGACTATCAGTCACTTATAAAATATCTAAACTGAAGCCCAGGGTGTAAAACAGATGAAAAATATAGAAAACAGTCTTAAGAGATACATGAGAGATAGCAAAAAGGTCAAACATGTAACAGAGACCCAGGATGAGAGAGAAAGAATGTGATAGAATTGGGCAGAATTAATTTCTGAAGATATAATGGCTAAGATGTTTCTCAAACTGACAAAGACAACATGCCACAGATTCAAGAAGTACTATGGATCAGAGGCAGTACAAGTATGAAGAAAACCACACCTAGGTTCATGATAGTAAAACTGCTGAAAGGCAGAGAAGGGAGCAACAATACAATGACACTGACTTTCAATAGAAATGATACTCTTAAAACAACGTAATAACATCTTTAAAGTGATGAAAGAAAGTAACCACCAACTGAGAATTCTACACAGAAAGGGCAAAATAAATTTTAAAAGGAAGGCAAAATAAATATGCTTTCCACTAACTCTCAACAAGGAAAAGAGAATTAGTAAAAAGAAATAGTAACAAAATACCAAAAAGATATACTAAAGGGCATTCTTCAAATAGGAGAAGAATGATCCCAGATGGAATCATGGAGATGTACGAAGACATAAAGGGCAATAGAAAGGTTAACTGTGTGGGTAGACCTACTGAGTGGGGACTATATAATACAATATTAATCATGTCTTTGGGAATTTAAAATACATGCATAATTAAAATATATGACAACAGCAGCACAAAAAATGAGGGAAAGAATGAAATAAATGGAGCCTAAATGTTTTCTAAGGTCTTGCATATGATAAAAGGATCATCAGTAGACACTAGTAAGTCAACAATGTATGTTCTAATCTCTAGAATAATCATAAAAATAAAAGAATAGATAGTCTAAAAAGAGAGGGGTAATAAAAATTACTTGATTAGAGACTTCTTTGGTGGTCCAGTGGTTAAGAATCCACCTGTCAATGCCCAGGACATGGGTTTCATCCCTGATCCAGGAAGATCTCACATGTTGCAGAGCAACTAAGACCTGCAACATGACTACTGAGCCAGAGCTCCAGAGCCCTCCAGGCACAACTACTGAGCCCTCTAGCCACAACTGCTGACACCATGTGCTGCAATTACTGAAGCCCAGGCAACCCCCTCCAGTATTCTTGCCTGGAGAATCCATGGACAGAGGAGCCCAGCAGGCTCCATACAGTCTATAGGGCCACAGAGTCAGATACGACTGAAGTGACTTAGCACTCACGCATGCACACATCTAGAGCCTGCAAGCCACAAGAGAAGCCATCACACTGAGAAGCCCGTGCACCACAATAAAGAGTAGCCCCTGCTTGCAGCAACTAGAGAAAAGCCTGCACACAGCAGCAAAGACCCAGCACAGCCAAAAATAAATAAATTAAGAGAAAAAAAAAAAAAGAATCCACCTGCCGATGCAAGGGACACAGTTCCAGGAACTAAGATCCCACATGCCTCGGGGCAACTAAGCCCTTGCCTGACGTCTACTGAGCCTTCATGCCCTAGAGCCCATGCTCTGCAACAAAAGAAATCACAGCTGAGAATCCCACAAACTCCAACTAGAGAAAGCCCCTGCACAGCCAGGAAGACTCAACACAGCCCCAAATAAATAAATACAAAAATAATTTTTAAAAAAGAATCACTGTTCTAGTCCATTCTTAAATAAATTTAAAACATATATTTAAAAAACTTGATTAATCAGAGAATCCATAATTTCAGCTAAAACGACATAAGCATTTTTCAAGTATTTACTCTGTAATCTGTTCACTTTGATTCATCACCAAATTTCTCTCCATAAGGCTGAGCTACAGTAAGAGGAGGAATAATAACATACTATGTCTCTCTTATATGCCAGAACACCCTCATCACTGAACTGAGGAAACTGAGACTCAGACAGTTTAGTAACTTGCATGAAGCTATGAAGTGAGGGACTCCAGCCAGGTTTATCTGGTCCATGCACTGCCCTGTCAGGACAAAGATTGGCTGGGTTGGTTTTGTCTTCAACTTCATTGTTGATATTACCACCTTCTGTTGATTTTGTCTTTGTGCTGAGTGGGCTAAAGAAACAGCTTGACATTCCCTATAAAATATTTCAAATTCTCCAAGGACAATGTGAATCAGATAGGCAGCAAAGTAACCAAAATGAGTTACTAAAGAGAAGAAACATATATTTTTTATATAAAGTAGACAGAGGGGAAAATAGAAAAACAGCATTATTAAAAATAACGTCCAGTTTCTTAAAAAAACTTTTTTCTGACAGACTGTCCTCATTATTTTAAATGATACTAACTCTATGTCTTACTGTCATATTCAAATAAGGTGAAGAAAACTTTATTCTAAAAACATATAGGAAGGACTTTTGGAAGCCTACTGCTCTTTCCTGCAGTACAGATAATTAACATGCAAGTGGTAACTATTTCCAGATTTCTATTTGCCTATCTCTGAAGTACTCAAGAAAATAATTAAATGCCTTCAACTTTCTTCCATCATGTAGAATGGATGGCGATAGGCTTGCTCCTTGGAAGAAAAGCTATGACCAACCTACACAGCATATTAAAAAGCAGAGACATTACTTTGCCAACAAAGGTCTGCATAGTCAAAGCTATGGTTTTTCTAGTAGTCATGTATGGATGTGAGAGTATGACCATAAAGAAAGCTGAATGCTGAAGAATTTATGCTTTTGAACTATGGTATTGGAGAAGACTCTTCAGAGTCCCTTGGACTCTAAGGAGATCAAATCAGTTGCTCCTACAGGAAATCAATCCTGAATATTCATCAGAAGGATTGATGCCGAAGCTGAAGTTCCAATACTATGGCCACCTGATGTGAAGGGCTGACTCATTAGAAAAGACCCTGATGATGGGAAAGACTGAAGGCAGGAGGAGAAGGGGACGACAGAGGATGAGATAGTTGTGTGGCATCACCGACTCGATGGACATGAGTTTGAGCAAGTTCCAGGGATTGGTAATGGACAGGAAAGCCTGGTATGATGCAGTCCATGAGGTCGCCAAGAGTTGAACATAACTGAGTGACTGAACTAAACTGAGGCAAGAAAAATCAGGCAACTTTTTCAGCACAATCATTCCTGCAATGTGTATTTTAATAAGCACTACTGGCAACCATGAGGAATCATTAAGACAGACCAGCTAATGAAGACGAACTGTATTTATCCAGCCTCTTCCACCCCCTCATGATAGCCATGGGAAATAGATTTTATTTCCTGGGTTATCATCAATATTATTCTAAATCAAGACCTGCAGAGTACAGAAGATCTGCAAAGGATATTTGCAATTGTTTCTATTATTGCTCAAATATTATCACCTCACTGAGCAGTCTAGAAGCAAACAATCTGACTTTCCAATCAGAGTAATTTCTAACATAAGTATTGAAAGTTACTGAATCCAATAGTACAGGTAGATCAGAAATACGGAAACTGAAGAGCTTGTGGTATTTTCACTTTGCCTTGTAAAATGACACCTAAATCCCCCTTCCCCGGTCCTTACAAGTCCTTTAAGAGAGACTAGGGGCCTGCGGATTTCTACATGAAGTTTCCAGTCCACACGTGATTTGGAAATGGATATACAAGGTCAAACCTATAAACCCTCATAGAGCCTTCCCTGCAGCATCTGACTTAACAAATGCAAAACCTTTGTCTCTGCATGACTGCCACTGAGAGGTCTGGCAAGAAGGGAACATGCCGGCTTTCATCTAGACAGTTCCTATGTGATAAAAATGCAGCAATGTACACATTAAACAAGTTACAGCCAGCAGAGAATGTGTAATGAAGTCACATATGGCACTACTTCAAAACCCTATCCAAACGCAAATAAGGTTCTACTAGAGCAGGCCTCATAATCATTAAAAGAAAAAGAAAAAAAGATTCAGCTAAGAATGGCAACCCACTCCAGTATTGTTGCCTGGAGAATCCCAGGGACAGGGGAGCCTGGTGGGCTGCCGTCTATGGGGTTGCGCAGTCGGACAGGACTGAAGCGACTTAGCATGCATGCATGCATTAAAGAGATAAACTAGACAAATACAATATAACTCTTTTAACAAACAACTATTGAGCAAGAAGACCCCTGCTGCTGCTGCTGCTAAGTTGCTTCAGTCGTGTCCGACTCTGTGTGACCCCACAGACGGCAGCCCACCAGGCTCCTCCATCCGTCCATGGGATTTTCCAGGCAAGAGTACTGGAGTGGGGTGCCACTGCCTTCTCCAAGAAGACCCCTAGCTAGATGATATGTGAGAGAGGAAGGTAAATCAGCCTTGGACCTTCTTTTAAGAGCCTTATGGTATATTGAGTTTTAGAGGCATATTGAGTCTTAGGGGCACGTGAAAAACTAGCAAAAGGAAGGATATTTTAAGAGAGACTAGGGGCCTGCGGTCCTAGCAAGTGCCAGGGGTTCCACAGAAACTGAGGGTGTGTCTCTAAAGAGATCAGGGAAGAACTTCATGCAGTGTCAACGTTTGTATCGGGCCTTTGAAAAATGGCTTGGGGCTCGGGGTTGGGCAGGGGTCACTGAGGAGAGAGGTGACCATAAGGAGGAGCATAAGGAGGAGGAGCATAAGCAAAGGCCTAGGGGAACACGTGGGCAGTGGTGAAGAGTAGGGCGAGTGGGGAGTGCGGTATGAGCAGGCTGGAACGGACACACATGGGGGAGGTCCATCAGGAATCCTCACCGAGATGCGGTGGGAAGGTCGGAGGAAGAGTCAAAAGAAGAGCAAGGGCAGCAGTGGAAAGGCAGCAGCTCTGAGAGCCATGCTGGAAGAAGAATCCTGAGATAAGAGAGACGTCCCAGGGAAGTTGAGACCTGCTAAGGCAACACTGAGGAGAAAAGTAGTCTGTGCGACTCAGACAAGTTGAAAGGTCCACCAGGAACGGAAACCCACCCTTCCAAAGATATCTAAGCCCCATAAGGATTTGGAGTCACGTGCCTGCAGAGGGGATTGGCTGAAAAGCTCAGCAATACGGAAGTCCATGGAGTCACAAGGGGACAGAGTACAGACAAGAGGAAAGGAACAAAACCATAGAACCATCGCAACTTTCTATTATTTAAACACAAACAGAAGAAAAGACCGAAAAAGGACCCCCCAAAAAGGAAAAAGGAACAGCAACCAATTAGGAAGAAAACCAGAAAAGGCTTCTGTCCTAGCAGCCACCAAGGGATGCAAGAATTCCAAGAAGCAAAGGTTAAGAGTGACATCTACTGTTTTCCTCACGGACATACCCATCTATGGGTGGTCTAAAATGTTTGTCTGCATTTTGCCATAAGACGTTATAGAAAACCTGGAGCAAACTTTATGGCCAACGGAATACTCGCTCCTGGGAGGCTGCAAGCTCCTATGGCAGGACCTGATTCCTATGTGCATCTTGCACAGCCTCTAGAGCAGAACCTTATTATGTTTCGGTTTGGAAAAAAAATGAGCAACAGTGTCGATCAAACCTGCAGAAAAGTCAAGGAAGATGGGTGCCGAGAGATGGGTGCCGATGGTCGAGTAAGCACTGGTAACCTCCACAGACCTGCATTTGCAGTAATGTGGTGTGGGACTTGGAGAGTAACAGCCAGGAGAAACGAACAATACAGATGCAAGGAAGAGAGGGTACAGCCAAAGTGAGCAAGTGGCAACGAAGGGCACAAGTGGGCAGTTTATCCTGGAAAATCAGCCAGTTGGTCCTCTAAGCCCCTTTAGGCACTGCGGACATTCAACCAAGTGTCCCGGCTCACAAGAAGCTTGGGCTCCAGTTAAGGAGAGAGTGGGGAAACAAGCCCGGAAGGCTGATAAATGCTATCAAGATAAAATAGGCTGACATGCTGGTGACTGGGGATGGGGATGGTGAAGGGCCGCTTTTAGCCAGTGTGGTCAGGAAAGTCTCCTCTGAGGTCACCAATGATTTCAGACCTGAATAAGGAGGAGGCAGGGGCAGAACTCTGGGGTAAGACTGCTTCAGGCAGAGAGACCACCAAATATAAAAACACTAAGACTGAGCAAGCCTGGGGTATTCAAGGGATAGAAAAAAAGACCAGTGTGGTTGGATTATAGTGAACAAGGGGGCAGAGGCCTTGGACTCTGGTTGAAATGGGAAGCACATAAACTAGGGAATGATAAAGCTTACTTTATCATAGAAAGTCCACTCCGGCTGTTCTGTGAAAGATGGACAACAGTGGGGCTAATTTGGATGTAAGGACACCGGAATGGAAGAAGCTATGGTAAATCAAGCAAAAGATGATGGATGTTGGGCCTCGGCTTGTAGTAGTGGTGACTCTCAAGAGTAGTCAGATCCAAAATATGTTTTATAAATAAAATGAAATGATGCACTGCTATTTTGAATGTGGAGAATGAGGAAGACAGGAATAGGGGTGGTATAGGCTCTGGCTGAAGCATATGGGTGCATGGTGAAGCCATTTACTGAGATGGGAAAGTAACTGGCAGGAAGGAATTCACATCAGGCAAGACTAGAGCTCTTTTCCAGCTCTTTTAAGTTCAAGATGCTTATTGGACATGTGAGTAGGGATGCAGTGGAGTAGGCAATGGGTACATATGCCTGAAGCTCAGGGGGAAGGTTCAACCAGAGACAATCATTGAAGAGTCTTCAGCACATAGATGGTATTCAAAGCCACAAGTGACATGGGAGTCACATAAAGACACACTGCATACATATAGAAGAGAAAAGAGCCAAAGTCAGGGTCTTTACTTTTTTCAGAATTTAGGAGGAAAGGATGGGTAAAAATACAGCAAGATTTTGAGGCAAAAAAAAGCTTGAGGAGCCTTAGGCTAGTCTCCAGGGTCACAGTGAAGTAGTAGGAAAGGGATTAGATCCTGGAGATTGTGGACAAGGTTTAGAATAAGAATTAGAAGAAATATAATGGCAAACTATCACAAAATTATCACAAGGTTCACTGAGATGCAGTAAAGACACCCTAATTGGTAAGAAAATGAGGTGGCAGGATTTAAGATTCTGCAAGATAATAAAGCTTAGATTTAGAGACTATGGTTGGTGTGGGTTACTCAACCACAATATGAGGACTGGCAAAGAAATGAGGCAGTGGGTCCTTAGGATGTTAACAAGCTCACTACTGACATGCTGACCACCAGGATGAGAGCTCATAAACTGAAAGTGGCTTGGAGAAAAAGGAATTTTCAAGATCAGGGGATCACAATGAGGATAAAGAATAGGTTCAACACATATGAGGGAACCTGTAAGGAGTAAACAGAAGCAATTGTGGTCACAGAAGGACATATCAGAATGGACAAACAAAAAGGTGAAAGAATTCTGAATGATGACAAGGTCCAGGTGTGGCCATTAAGTCTCATAGTGTGTTATTTTCTTAGGGGCTAAGGTGACCATAGAAGGCATTTCCTTAGCCCTCACTGACCTGAGATGGCTGAAGAAACACGAGGAAGGGGCCATATGACCAACAGACCATGGGAGTAAAGAAGGACAGAATTATTGTTCTGACTCTTTGCAACCCCATGGACTGTAGCCCACCAGGCTCCTCTGTCCATGGGATTTCCCAAGCAAGAATACTGGAGTGGGTCGCCATTTCCTTTTCCAGGAGATCTTCCTGATCCAGGGATCAAACCCAAATATCCGGTGTCTCCTGTGTGGCAGGCACACTGAGCCACCTGGCAAACCCCGAAGAAGGGTGGTACAGGGATCTAAACTGTGTTCTCATTTAGCATTTGCACAACAGTTTCTGGCTCTAGTCTGCAGTCATTCACATCTGCAAATTTTCTTTTAGCCTTCACAATGGAAGATGAGAAAGAGTAAGTGTATGTTTCTCCAGGTCAAACAGGAACTTGATGGTAGAAAGACTACACGCTTTGGGACTTCCCTGATGGTTCAGTGGTTAAGAATCTGCCTGCCAATGCAGGAACATGGATTCAATCCCTGATCTGGGAAGAACTCACATGCTAAGAGGCAACAAAGCCTCTGAGCCACAACTACACATGCCCTAGAGCCTGTGCTTCACAGCAAGAGGAGTCACCACAATGAGAAGACTTGGCACTGCAAGCGGCACTGCAAGTGGAAAGCAACCCCTGCTCTCTGCAACTAGAGAAGGCCCATGTGCAGCCACAAAGACCCAGAGCAGCCAAAAATAAATAAATAAAACTTTAAAAAAGACTTCACGCTCCATGGGAATTGACAGGCTCTTCAGTCAATGACCCTTTCCATAGCTTTTGCTGCTGAGATAACCATTCCCTCTGGCACTACAAGTAGGAAAGGCAAGGAAGACAGGAGATGCAAATGAGGAACACAGCTGCAAGTCACTTCTTAAAGACTGGATCATTGACTAAGTGAACTTCTTACCAGGGAAGCCCCAGATCGTATAATCATGACATCACTCCAGCAGTGTGGCCTTTGAGAGATCCTGAGAGGCCAGTCATGCCAAATCCTTAATTCTGCGTGATGACACTGTGCAAGTTTGTAATGAGGCCATATGCTTTATGGAACTACACCTCCCAGAGTCCTCCTTCCTGCGCAGTTCCAGGTTAGAACTGGACAAAAGGGAGGTGAGGACATGTGAGATTTTGGAGTGGAAAGGAGCCAAAATGCTATGGGGGTCATCAAGGTTCAAGGAAGCAGACGGATGCCCAGGTGCTGATGGGTTCTAGTTTGTTCTTGCTCTTTCTGCTCTGGGCGTCTTCCTGAATGTTATCTTTACTGACCAACGTGGCTCCAGGACCACCAAGTAGTAGCTATGAAGAGGCAACTGTCTTTGCATAAACTCTTATGCCAGACCATTCCCCTCTTCATGGTCCCACTCTGCCTGGCTTCTCCATTCTTGGCCAGCTTCAACATGTCCACCCATACCAGTGCTTCAGGAAAGCTGGCTTTTCCCTGACCCCTTTTCAGACCTTCATTTACCCTGCTCCTCCCAAAACTGTACAGTCTAATTCCTCTACTAAATGTCTTATTCCGTATTATTCACAGTGGCTCTGCTCCTGTGATGGAGCCTTGGTACATAAGCCAACTATCGAGCAGAAAGCTTTGCCCTCAAGGACTCAGTAACTGACAGAAACCACCTCACATTTATAGCACGGCTTTACAGTTTGCAAATCCTGTTCACATGATTTAATACCCAACCTTGAGAGGATTAAATCAGGAAACTGAGGTTCCGAGAAGTTAGGTGACCAAAGAAGAACACAAAGACACAAAAAAGCACTTTGAGACAATCTTTGGTTACTGATGGGTAACCAAAATAACAAAACATGACATGATTCAAACAGTTCTCTGTCCAAGGACCAGAGACAGAAAGAGCTGAGGCAAGATCTATCCACAAGGACTATTTTAGAACATTCTGTAAAATCAACAGCTGCTAGAGGCCTCAGCACTGCCCTGCACCCCTTACTACTCAGCCATTTTCAACCCTCCCTGTGTCCAAACAGGCCAACAAGTCTGCCAAGTTGTGTGTGAACATCTGGCCCTCCCTTCAGTCTCAAGTTTATAGAGAATGGGATTCACAGGAGTTTAAACACGCATCGGGGCATGAATGCACTTGAGACAACGGTTGGTAAAAGTCTCCCCTGCTCCTTTCTTTGGGCAGCTGTGTCCTTTCCTTCCCGATTTTACTGTTTCCCATTTTCTGCTCTTCCTTTGCCTTGTCCATCCCTCTTCCCTAGCAAGGCATAAGCCTACCCTTGATATTTACAAACACATCACCAGATGCCATGGGTGGTGGAGAGGCCCAAAGGGTGCAGTGTGGAAGACTGACTTGAAAATGACTGAGTTCACAGGCCCTTTAAGGAACAGGCCTTGACTCCATCAATCTGATACCTCATTCCTTCATTCAGCAGTTCTTTATTGCACACCAGCTGGGTGCAGAACCACATCACCAAGTGAGAAAACACCTAGCCAAGTGTCAACATCAAGGATGTTGGAACAATGTGGCAGACTCATAGAAAATCTCGGGGCAGGGGTGGGGAGGGATAAATTAGGAGCCTGGGATTGGTAGATACAAACTACTATATATAAAATAGTTAAACAACAAGGTCCTATTGTATAACATAGGGAACTATATTCAATATCCTGTAAGAACCTATAATGAAAAAGAACCTGAAAAAGAATATATATATATATGTACAACATGTGTACATGTGTGCACATGGGCTTCCCTGGTGGCTCAGTGGTAAAGAATCTGCCCGCAATGCAGAAGACACAGGAGACTCAGGTTCGATCCCTGGGTCAGGAAGATCCCCTGGAGGAGGGCATGGCAACCCACTCCAGTATTTTTGAATAGAGAATCCCAGGGACAAAAGAGCCTGGTGGGCTATAGTCCATAGGGTTGCAGAGTCAGACAGGACTGAAGTGACTGAGCATGCACACACACGTGTGCATACATATATACATTCACATATATATGCACAACTGAATCACTCTGTTGTACACCAGAAACTAACACGGGCTTCCCTGGTGGCTCAGAGAGTAAAGAATCTATCTGCAATACAGGGACCTGGGTTCGATCCCTGGGTTGGGAAGATCCCTCGGAGGAGGGCATGGCAACACATTCTAGTATTCTTGCTTGGAGAAACCCCATGGACAGAGAAGCCTGGTGGGCTACCGTCCATAAGGTTGCAAAGAGTCAGACACAACTGAGCGAATAAGCACAGAACAGCACAACACAGAAACTAACTCAGTATAAATTAACTATACCCCAATAAAAACAGAAAAATAAGAGGAGATGAGTCCTCCAACAAAGAGAATCTTTTACAGTATCAAGTAAATAAAGGACACAAGGGACTTAGGGCAGGCAGAACTAGTAAAAAAAAATAGACGTTCACTCACAACATCAGGCTTAAACTCCTTCTGGTGACATTCCAGGCTCTTCCCAATCTAACGACTTTTTCTCCAGTCTCAACCCTTTCCTTCTGAAGCCCCTACAAGTTACCCCCAACTCAAGCCACCGAAAAGTTTTCTTCAGGCAAGACCAGCTTATTTTTATAAATAGGTGTACTTCTTTACTCACGCTCTTCCTTTCACCAGAAACAAATAACCCGCCCTTTCTCTGCCAAACAAAAGCCTATTGATGGTCCAGACTGGATAAGTTACCATGAGTCCAACTTGTGGAAACCTTTTCTGATCCTCATCCAGCTCCAGGCAGAGTTCAGAAGATGCCTGCTGAGGGTGGACTTGGCATGGACACCATGATCACCCTGGGCTCCCTGCTCATCATCACACTCCCAACCCAGCAACCTGCCTGCTGAAACAATGACTAGGATCACTCTGGTCCCAGTGAGTTTCTGCAAACTGGAATTTTAGAGCCAGAACTGATCTTTGGATCATCATCTAGGTTGGTTAACAGGAGTTACTTTTTCTCATTTATATCAGAAATGGCCCCTCATTGATGAATTTTTTTAAAAATTCTTCACTAAGTTAATTACAGAAAGTGAAGCACATATGGTTAGAGCAACCATAACTGGTAGCATCACCAGCTAAAAGCAGCACTGAAACATACACATGACTATATGTAAAATAGATAACAGAGTCTGAGGTACGAAGCAGGGCAACCAAAGCCAGTGTTCTGTGACAATCTGGAGGGATGAGTGGGGGTTCAAGATGGAGGGGACACATGTATACCTGTGATCAATTCATGTTGACATATGGCAAAAACCATCACAATATTGTAAAGTAATTATCTTCTAATTACAATAAATAGGTTTCAAAAAAGAAGCCAGTTCTCAGCACCGAGGACTGAGCACTCAGCACTCAGGAAGTGATATCACCTCAATAATCCAAACCCCCAAATCTGCCACAACAGTTTTATTATCGCTCTTCTTTGGGGCTACAAAAGCCAATGACCTGGATGCTCTGGATCCTTACAAAATATTCCCAATCCAGGCATGGCACTAAAGCCTAAAAAATGCATCTTCTATACAGGTAGCGAGGATACAGGTGGTGATAAAAGCAGGTGTAAAGGATTATGTCAGCTGACCCGCCTTTTCTGCAAGAGCACCTCTGTCTAAATTAGCCCAGAACACTCTTCCTTTTCTTTGAAGTTGTAGCGTTTTTTTCCTAACAATCCTTAGACGCTTTTTATTTTGGCTGTACTACACTGTTTGCAGGATCTTAGTTCCCCAACCAGGGGTCAAGCCCATGCCCTATGCAGTGGAAGCACAGAGTCCTAATTTCTGGACCTGCCAGGGAAATCCCCTTAGACAATTCTTCCAGGCCACCTCTCTTCTTGTGTATATGTCAGGCCTTCACATTGGGACTGGCAGCTATAGGAGTTGAGGGTCTATGACTACGTCCTTATATGCCCAGGGGTAGATAATAAGGAGTCGTTACAAGCCAGGCCAACACACGCTGCAGGCAGCAGCCCCACTGCCCCTTCCTGCAGACGTGCCCAGAGCTTGCCATCTTTGAGAACAGTGATGGCAAGGAGGCAGGATGCGGTTTGGACTAACCCAGCCACCAGGCACTTGAAACCTGTACTGGAACTGAACAAGAGTGCTTCCCCACACTGTGAGCAACTAAGATGCAGCCTAGGAAGGAGCAGGTGCCAGTCGGGGATGGGAGAGGCTGTGCCAATCCCACAAAGGTCAGAGTGAGTGGAGAGAAGATAGTGAGACACATGAGTCATGTCTTCCACATGAACTGCAAAGGAAAAAACTGAGAAAGACAGGAGGAAGAAAGAGGACTTTCTCCTCCTTCCTCTTCATTGGTGGACTCCACTTTTTTCCTCCCCTACCCAACCCTACAAACCTCTGTTACCTGCAATTACTTCGAAAATGCTATGCTACTAACAACAACAACAAAACAGTAAAGTATACAAACAAAAGATAAAGATACTGAGGGCACACAGATAAGCTCCATCCCCTTTGTGACTTTTAAGGCCCACGATACAGATTTTATACATGTATCTCATATTTGCTTTGTACATGTCATATGTAGTGTGTGTACATATATATATATATGTATATGAGATATATACAGGAGATATATAGGCGTTTTTGAAATACATAATTTAATCATTCAAAGACTCCTAAGACACTGGAGTAGACAGAAACAGACCTGGCCCTGCTTTTATGGTGCTTGTAGTCCGGGGTGAGACACTCAACCTAGTAAGCAGCTCATTATAAATCCCCAGCTGTGCTCTGAAGGAATGGGGCCAGTGAGAGCCCAGGACACAGCGAAGGATGTAGCTGCATGCGTACATTACAGGCAGTCTCTCCCTGGGTCAGGATGCGTGCTCACCACTCCCAGGGCGTGAGGCTCGAACTGGGCTCCAAAGAATCAAACAAACAGCAGTAACTCCAAGACAATATATAAACATAACAGGGGCAATGTGTGTGCAGACTATACAGCTGTTCATAAGGGCATGAAATGAGGGATGCTTAGGAAGTCTTCAACAAGTGTCATCAAAACTTGATTATAGAGACTTCCCTCGTGGTCCAGTGGCTACGACCCCATGATCCCAATGCAGGGGGCCCACGTTCGATCCCTGATCAGGGAACTAGATCCCACCTGCCCCAACTAAAGATCCTGCTGCTGCAACCAGCACAGCCAAATGAAATTTCTTCCAAATTTGATTACGTGCTTCTTTGTTCTGAGACTTAGAACACTGTCAGTGAACACACCAGAGAGAACGCAGAGCTTGTCTTGCCAGTGCCATTTCCTTAGGACCACAGTGCTGTGGGAGAATTCCCATTAGGTCTGTGGATCCTGAAGGTGCAGCTGAGCAGCGTATACTACCTCATGCCTCTGCGACACTCCACAGATGCAGCAACAGAAGCACCATCCCCAGGTACTTACAAGCCAGGTTCAACACTAAGCTTTCTGGGACTCATATTGATGTTCAGAAAGAACTAGTTTGTGGGATAAACTGTTATTAAAGTGGGACTCTGATGAATAGACCACATGATTGCATTAACCTTGTTCCCAAAGAAAACCATCTAAAACTTGCCATCCTTCCTCTGAAACTTATCTGTGTCTCTTATCCTTTGAAGAAATGCTCTGATACACTACCTAAGGGGAACATTGGCAATTGTTTTGTGAGCCATTTCCTCATAAGAAACAACCAAAAATAAGATTATAGCCTGACTTATCACCTTAATTTAGCAGACTAGCTTCCTGTGGGCCCCAGTGGACCTCGCCAGCCTCATGTATGTGGGTTCTTAGCTGCTCTGTGGGCACCAAAAATGCTGCTGACACCTTTCAGAGTGACTTTGCTCCCATTCTTCCCCTCCGCCAACCTCCCGACCCCAGAGTTTAATTTCCACAACCTCTGAGGTCTGTATTCCTGTTCCACCTTAAGTCAGCTAATCCCCAAACAGAACACCACCCCCACACACTGATTTACCCCCCATATCTGAGATGCTGCGCTGGTCATTTTCTCACCTGAAATGCTTTTCCTGCTCTGGGCTCAAACAGCTTTCCAGACCCACCTGCTCCATGGAGCTTTATGATAAAGCAGCTCCCGGCCTCAGTCTTATCCCTGTAATAGTGACAACTCCATATGCAGAGCTGTCCAGTAATCCATCCACTCAAGATTTTAAAAAAGCACCCACCATCCATTCCTGCTGTTCAGTTGTAACTGGTTCAGTTTCCATTTTGGAATTCCACTTCCTAATTCCTATGTCATCTTTCACAGTGTCAGAAATATGATGAGTGTTAGCCATTCAGTTGTGTCCAGTTCTTTGCAACCCCATGAACAGTAGCCCACCAGGCTCTTCTGTCCATGGTATTGCCCAGGCAAGAACACTGGAAGGGGTTGCCATTTCCTTCTCCAGGGGATCTTCCCAACCCAGGGATTGAACCCAGGTCTCCTGCATTGCAGGCAGATTCTTTATCACCTGAGCCACCAGGGAAGACCAGAAACATAGGAGAGTCCCGAAATGCTGCTGAAGTATGAAAAAAATAAGGCCATAAGAAAAAGCAAGAGGGCTGTATATTAACAGTTGGACACAATGTATTTACTCACAACTGTGTTCACTTTGACCAATGTGACCAAGCACCTGTCATGTGCCAGGCTCTGGGCTGGGCACTATGGTCTTCAGTTGGAACTTACTGCATAGATTTCCCAATCAAAGATGATGGACTACAAGGCCTTCTAATAAATAAGAAAACATTCGGGTGTGCCAGCCTTCAGAAAATGGAAAGATGAAAAGCTGTGCCAAAAGTGGTTTGGTTTTGCTTTTTTTAACTCCTCACCACAGCATAAGCCAAGTAGCAGCATGCAGGACAGACGTTAAATCAGCTAACATTCTGTTTTGAGGACATCCTAGAGGGACAGTGCATCTATAAAGCACTGTCCTCTGCTTTGCCTCCAGGATGGCACATGACAGCAAGCCACTTCAAACACAGTGGAGAATTCACTCCCAGAGGGTCCTTGCATGCGTGCTGAGTTGCTTCAATCATGCCCAAGTCTGTGCGATCCTATGGACTGTAGCCTACCAGGCTCCTTTGTCCACAGGATTCTCCAGGCAACAATACTGGAGTGGGTTGCCATGCCCTTCTCCAGGGAATCTTCCCGACTCAGGGATCGAACTCGAATCTCTTATGTCTCCTGCATTGGCAGGCAGGTTCTTTACCACTAGCACCACCTGGGAAGCTTGACGAGGGTCCTTGATGAGCCTCAGAAAGACTCACGTCCAGGATGTGGGTCAACACCTCCATCCACAGGTACCAGAGTAGCCAGGAGGGCTGGGCAGCAGCCAGCACGCAGTGAGGACTGAGGTCGGTAACACAAGCTCCTACCAACAATATGGAGTTTTTGAGAATGTATCCTTTGCATTGCTATTGTAGCCAACATTATTTGCACCTTCCCCTTTCAGACTAAGAGGATGAAAGGGAAGAAAGTCCACAAACGTTAGAACACATTGCTTAGCCAACTAAGGCTATGGATTGGAAATGTTGGAATTTCAACTCTCCTACTCTGTAGGAGTGTGGAAAAATCCAAAGTAGTCTCAACATTTGGATCCAGCTAAAGGTGTCTGTGTCTCTTCTCACTGTGGTTTGGGGGTGTCAGGGAAAGGAGAACCAGTGGTGCATAACCATCTACTGATTCAAGGTCAGTTCTAAATGGGGAAGAAAACACGTATTACTCAACTGAAACTTACTTGTGGCTGAGGTCCTCAACAAAACTTCACACACACACTCACACACACACACAAAATCAGTAATATGTAACAGTTTGCTGGGAACGAATGAAGGCAAAAGGAGAAGAGGCTGACAGAGGATGAGATGGTTGGATGGCATCACCAACTCAATGGACATGAGTTTGAGCAAACTCTGGGAGATGGCGAAGGACAGGGAAGCCTGGCGTGCTGCAGTCCGTGGGGACTTAGGGACTAAACAACAACAAACTGCTGTCTAGAAACCTTGATCAGTCTCACTGTTTCTGAGACTCTTCTCCGAAGTCCACTGGAAACCGCAGTTAGTCCCTGGCAGGGACATCTCAGTAACCTAAAGCTCTATGAGGAGAGAGGCCAGTCTCAGGGCATGGGATGGGCTAGGAAGAAATAGCGGCTGCAGCGGCGACAAAACCGCAAACAGTTCCCAGTGTGGAGAGGTGCCAGGCAGGTGAGAGATAAAAGGCCCAGGCTGCAGACAGGAGTGGTGGGAAAGATGGGCGAGGAGCCAGGGCTGGACCAAGCAGCCCATCTGGCTCACAGCAGGGGTCAGCGTGAACTCAAAGAATTCTGGAGATGAACCGAGGCTTTGCAATCACCTAGCCCAGCCTCTTACTTTACAGAAGCTGAGAGCTATTCAGCAACTTGTTCAAGGTCACAAAACCAGTGAGTGGAAGATCAAGGGCCAGAATCCCAGCCTCCTTTAAAAGATGAGGACACAAATGTTATCACATCTTAACTAACTACATCAATTCCTTTCTGTGTTTTCAAATATGTGCTTGACTGAGTATCTGGACTAAGACAGAGGCAAAACAGTGTGTTGTGGTGATAAGCCCAGATTCTGGAGCCAGGCTATCTGGGCTTGAACCACAGCAGCTCACCCACTTACTGTGTGACTTTGAATAAATTACTTCACCTGTGACTCAGTTTTCTCTTCTATCAAATGGAGGTCATAATAGTTCCTACCCCATCGGGTTATATACCTACCCCATTGGGTTCAAAGACCCTGACGCTGGGAAAGATTTGAGAGCCGGAGGAGAAGGGGGGCAACAGAGGATAAGATGGTTGGATGGCAGTATCGACTCAATGGACATGAGCCTGAGCAAACACCAGGAGATAGTAAAGGATAGGGAAGCCTGGCATGCTACAATCCATGGAGTCAAAGAGTCAGACACGACTGAGCAACTGAACAACATTGGATTATGAAGCCTATTGAATAAGTTAATAAATGAAAAATACAGTGCCTGGCACAAAATAAGTGCTATATAAAAGGTAGGAAGGAATTTCTTTTTTTTTTTTTTTTGTATTGGAGTAGAGCAGATTAATGGGCTTCCCTAGTAGCTCAGGTGGTTAAGAATTCGTCTGCAATGTGGGAGATCTGGGTTCAATCTCTCGGTTGGGAAGATCCCCGAGAGGAAGGCATGGCAACCCACTCCAGGATTCTTCCCTGGAGAATCCTCATGGACAGAGGAGCCTGGAGGGTCACAAAGACACGACTAAGCGACTAAGCACAGCACAGAGTTGATTAACAATGTTGTAATAGTTTCAGGTGGACAGCAAAGGGACTCAGCCATACATATACATGTAAGGAAGGAATTCCTTAAGGAGGAATAACTCTCATCCTATTGTTGGTCCCTCCCCAGCATGCCTGCTCCCAACCCCCATTCACCTTCCTCCCAGGTTAAGACCTTGTCCCTACAATACTTGGGACTAATGCTTCTAAAGCCTCACACCTTTGTTCCTTAATCCATTCAGCCCAACCCAGTCAGATGCTAGAGATAAACTGGCCAAAATGATGTGAGAGGTGAAGACTTTGGCTACTATCCACCAGGCCTACTACCCCTCAGATTTGATTTCTGAGACCCTGGGCTCAGAAGTTACCTCTTCCAACCATTATCTCCTACCTTCCTGGCCCACTCACTCCCTTAGACCTCAGAATCTCCGTTTTTACCTTCATCTTGTCCTCCAGGTCCTCAAACCTTCTGTGATTCGCCAGGCCTTCCAGCCTCTCAGCTGCCAGTCCCACCTGGACCCCTTGGCCAACTGCCTCCGTGATGCTGTCAGAACTTTTTACGGATTCCTGCACCCTCCTCTCATGGAGCGATCACACCATGTCCCTGCCTTGCTCCTCAGCTGCTGAACCTGGTAGAGAAGGTCAGGAGACCAGGCTAAGTGCCTCCACTACAGACCTCCTTTTATGGCTAACTGACCACCTGCTACATTCCCACAGAGCCCACCCCATCCCATACGCCTCCAGCGCTGATGCTGTGACCGTGACCTTTGCCTCAGAGTTCACCAGGGATGTCCAGGCCACCAAGTAACCCACGTGTCAAGCACTCTTCCAGACAAGGCTACCTCAAAATTTAGCATTTGAATCCCTTGGGGATATGGTTAAACTACAGACTGTAATTCAGTAGATTGGACCAAGTCCTGAGATTTTTCTCAGGAGATGCCAACACTCTTGGTCCCCAGACCACACTTTGAGTAGCAAAGTTCTAGGGATTAATATGTTGTTGTCTGTGTTTTGGTCACTAAGTTGTGTCTGATTCTTTTGCAATGGACTGTAGCCCTCTAGGTTCCTCTGTCTATGGGATTCTCTAGGCAAGAATACTGGAGTGGGTTGCCATTTTCTTTTCCAAGGGCTCTTTCCCACCCAAGGATCGAACTCACATCTCCTGCATTGGCAGGCAGATTCTTTACCATCTGAGCCACCAGGGAAGCCCAAGGATTTACATACATGAATTTTAGTGTGTGTATTTTCCTAGACATATTATTTTTAGTCTTCATGACAAACCTGCAAGAGAGGTATTAGCGCCTTTTTACATGGTAGAAAATGAGGTTAAGAAACCACTGCTGGAGGGCAGGATTCAAACGGAAGGCTGATTCCAAGCCTGAGCCCTGTTTTTCCCTCTCCCTAAGTGATTTTGAAGAGCAGAAGTAGCTTAGAAACACACATATAGTGTGTTTATTTGTAAAAAAAAAAAAAAAAAAATTATTGAAATCTTAGCTGATGAAGATGGGAAAAAGATGTGTTATAAAATTGACCCCAAATCCCCATGCTGGAGATTCCAACTAGAAGCTGAAGGCCTCAAAGCAGCTGTCAGAGAGGTTAATTCCACCAGTCAATGTGGATGAGGACACCCAGCAGAACACGAGACAAACTTTCAAAAATGTACACAGAGAATGGAAGGGAACATACAGTGACCTCTAGCTGACATGTCTGGGGACTCTGCTGCCACAATCAGGGCTAAACAGGCTGAAAGCACCACAGAAACTAGGTGCCCCACACCTTACAGCTCCTGCCCCATTTCCACCACCTCCCCATTTCTATCCTCTCCACAGTCTCCAAATCTAAGGCTTCTTTTTATCTCTCTGGTTCCCTGCATCACTTGAGTACTCTGTCTGTATATATGTTGTGCAGTGCTCAGTCACTTAGTCATCCAACTCTTTGTGACCGTACAGAGAGTAGCCCACCAGGCTCCTCTGTCCATGAGGATTCTCCAGGCAAGAATACCGGAGTGGGTTGCCATGCCCTCCTCCAGGAGATCTTCCTGACCCAGGGATTGAACCCAGGTCTCCCGTATTGCAGGCAGATTCTTTACCAGCTGAGCTACCAGGGAAATCCATATATATATATAAATTTCATTTATTTATTTTTGGCTGTGCTGGGTCTTCATTGCTGCATGGGCTTTCTCTAGTTGCAGTGAGGGGGTGGGGAGGGGGGCTACTCTTTGTTGCAAAGCACAGCCTTCTCATTGTGGTGGCTTCTCTAGTTACAGAGCATGGGTTCCAGGGTACGTAGCCTTCAGCAGTTTTCCTTCCTGGACTCTAGAACACAGGCTCCACAGTTGTGGCACATGGGCTTAGTTGCTCCATGGCATGTGGGATCTTCCCAGACCAAAGATCGAACTCATGACTCCCACACTGGCAGGCAATTCTTTACCACTGAACCACTAGGGAAGCCCACTGACCATCTGTCCTTTAACAAATCTATAGCATCCACCTCTGCTTGGCTTCTGACAGTGATCTCCTGGTTCTCCTCCCTGGAACTACTCCTTCGAGAACTCTCCCTCCCATTTCCTGTCCCCTTGCTACAGGCATTCCCATGAACTTGCCCTTGATACTTGCCTCTATCATCCAGTGCAGGTGGTGCTGCACTTTTTGGGGACTTAGCGACTGCATAATCCAGTATGGACACACTGTGAGTGTTGGGGGGAAATCAACACTTCAAAGAACACAACTCTGCCCACAGTGCCAGTATCTCTTGATCCTGGAAATCACACTGTTGGTCCATGAGAGTGTTAACTACTGGGTCTAATTCTGTTGCTTCACAAAGACTACAGTTGGTATGGAGGAAAATATTCCAAGATCTAAAAAGCACTGGGTGTGCCAACTACAGCACTTTGCCTTTTCCAGAAGATAAATTATGACGAATTTTCTGCCAGTTCAAGTTATTTTCCCAAAGCAGAGAGTCAAATGGCCTTGCTACCCTGCCTTTAAGGAACCAAGGCAATTAAACCAAACAGCTACGAACTGCCCTGACAGCTTCCCCCAACTTCATTTGATAAAGTGAGACACAGACGTACACTGACAGATAAGCACACACCTTCTTCAACTGTGAGACGCTGCGCCAGTATGGAAATGTACATTCAGTCTATGGGGTAGAAATCAACTCGGCAGCTCGGCCCAGCAACAAAATAGCCCTATACATGCCAACTAGCCCGACTGCCTTGTAAGGAATGATCACCGATGACTAGAGTTCCTATTTGGCAGGCTAATAAGAATAATTATAGCCAGGACAGGCATTCATCAGCTTGGCAGATACAGGAATTCTGTTAACAAGGCTAAAATGAGAGCTGAGGACTCTCTGAAGGCCACGGCACTTCAAAGACTGTGGAGCTGGACGGATTGACTAGGGTTCCTCCCGCCAGCCTTCCTCCTCCAGCGCTTTCTGGAGGAAGCTGCAATTTGGTCCCCGTCCTCAGAGCAAAGTGGTGATGCCTTAGGGATTACAGAGCTGCCACATCTCTCAGGTGCATCCTGACATGGCCCCTCCCTTCAGGAATCCTGCCTGGCCTGCACTCACCCCAGCCCTTCCTCTTTGTAACTGTACTTTTGCTTTCAAACCATTTGCATCCTTTTTCACTTAAACTAATCTTTCAGGGTACACAGCCTAAGATGATGGAGTACCTCAGTCAATCCTAGCTCAGCAGAGACCAAATTTGGGTCCTGGCTGGCTAGTCCTAGTCAAATCCATCTCAACCATGGATTAGCTGTGTGAATCCAGACAAGTTATTTAACTTTTCTGGCTGGCAGTTTCCTCATCTGTAACATGGAGAAAAGAGCAGTACCTTTCTCAAACTGTTGTCGAGAGAATTCAATAGTCTGATGCTTGGTATGCATGTTATAAATAGCAGCCATTGTTACTCTGTGCCTGTTCCTAGTGGAACTCTGTGCAGAAGCTATGAAAAAAGACCAAACAGGGCTTCCCTGGTGGCTCACTGGTAAAAGTTCCACCTAGCAACGCAGGAAACCCAGGTTTGATTCCTGATCCAGGAGGATCCCACATGCCACAGAGCAACTAAGCTCGTGTGCCACTACTATTGAGACTGTGCTCGTGTGCCCTACAGCCCAGGCTCCACAACAAGAGAAGCCACCGCATTGAGCAGCCTGTACGTCACAACCAGGAGTGACCCGCCCACTCTCCACAGCTAGAGAAAGCACTCGTACAGCAACAAAGAGCCAGCACAGCCATAAAAAAATAAATAAAATTATATATATATATATGTGTGTGTGTGTGTGTGTGTGTGTGTATATAAAAATCAAGCACAATATTTAGTATAGGGACACAAGTACATTATACATGAGTGACTATGCCTGGGCAGTGGGAGGGTGGGCACGTTCATCCTTTTACCGTATATTCTTTATAAGCAACACCGAGACAGCCAACTGTCCCCCAGATCTGTTCTTCTCTTCTTCCACAGTGGTCAGCACACTGCTAACAGCTTCCTCTGCATTTCCCAGCCTCCCTGGCAGCTAGCGTGGCCTGGACCAAATCCTCTGCCATGAAGTGTATGCAGAATAGGAGCCACTTCCGAGCTTAGCCCAGGAAGCCTCTAGGTAGCCTCCTCCATGCTCTTTTCCCTTTGTGCTATGTTCTCAGTCACTCGGTTGTGTCTGACTCTCTGCAACCCTATGGACTGTAGCCCACCAGGGTCCTCTGTCCAGGGGATTTTCCAGACAAGAATACTGGAGTGGGTTGCCATTTCCTACTCTGGGGGATCTTCCTGACCCGGGGATCAAACCTGCATCTCCAGTGTCTCCTGCACTGGCAGGCAGATTCTTTACCACTGAGCCACCTGGGAAGCCCCTATTTACGGGGCTGGAAAGGTGATGATGACAACCCAGGTGAACTTAGAAACTATGGGCTGAAGACAGCAAAACCACCATCAGCCTGGGTTCTCAGAATGCCCACAAGGAACAGCAATCCCACCCAACCATTTCACTGGAAACATCCCCAACCCACTCCCCCACCCCCCAAGGACGGCTAGGAAAGACACTTCTATTGCTTGAACCGCTGTGCTTTCACTCTATTTGTGAGAACAATTCAGCCTACCCAATAGAATAATACAGTACCCATCTATGAAATTTGGTTTTTAAAACAGATGTAATGTTTTTGTTGTTTAGAAACTATTTTGATGGATTTGCAACTTTTTTTTAAAAGATGCACGTGAAGAGAGTATCTTAATCCCTCTCTACAGTCTTCATACCTCCCACTCTCTAGTTCATGCTGCACATTAGGACTGACCTCCTCAAACACGTCACCATGTTATATCAATCTCACTTTGCGAATGTGCAATGGCAGACTATAACCCACAGATAAAATGATACATACATGCATTCATTCAGGCAGCCAGTATTTACCAAACACCTACTCTGTGCCGGACACTCAGTATGAGGAATACTATAGCAACCAGTACCAACCTGGTCCCTGCCTTGTGGGATATAATCAGAGTGGGGATTCAGAGCAGGAAAAATCAGACACAATGAGATAAATAAGTGCTCTGATGGGAGAAGCACAGTTGTGTGGCAGCGCCCACAAGGCCAACCCCATCCAAATGGCAAGGACTTCAGCACTGCAGAAACAGCTTTCAGAATCCAACCCAGACCCACTTTTCCAATTTGCCCTCCTAGTGTATCCTCCTCCGTTTTCCAGTTTCATGGAACTTCCATGCCCTCTCTGAATGAACCATGTCCCTCCACTCATCCACACTGGATGCCTTTCCCCAGAGCCTGAAAGCCTCTCCCATCCTTTCCCTCAAAATACTAATTATCCTCAAGGCTCAGCTCAAATGTCACCTCTTCAGCAAAATCAACCTCAATCCCAAGTCAAAATTAATCATCCTCTTCTTCACTTCCTACCAGCACCTGGTTTCTGTGTCAGGTATGTCATTCTGGCTTGTAGTCAGATTTATTATTAACTGTCTGCCCATCCCAACTGACCACTCAGTGAGACGCTATGTCTTGGTCATTTGTCTGGCACACTCTTATTGACACAGTGGGCACTCAAGAAATGCTGTATTAAATGGATGGATGAGACAGATCAGACATAGGCCGTGGAAGTGAAAACCTGAAGCCGAGTGTATTCTTCTGTGATCATGATAGGTAGACTCATTTAGAGAAGCTTTATGGAGGAAGCAGTTTTAAGGGGGAAAGGAAATACACAGATAAGAGGGGAGAAGCAGGAGACACTTTCCCAGGTCATGAGAAATGGAAAGGCCAGAGGTTTACATACATTCAGTGTAAAGGGTAGCAAATAAGTTGCTTAGAATGAGAGAGTCCCTACTCAGAGAGAAGTAGCAAGGGAGAGAATACAAGGGGCAGCACATCCTCAGAAGAAAATCATTAGGGATCATGGAATAAAGGTGGCACCTCCAAAAACAATCTGAAGGGAGGCCGGTGGAAAAAGTCAAACAGGAAGATGTCAGATCTGTGTGGGGAGCTGTCAGAACTGGGGCTAGGACAGTAGCTTTAGATAAAGGAAGAACAGAAGATGCTGGAGTCCGCACTATGGGAAAAGCGACAGAGTTGAAAGACAGCGTGAACGTGGAGGTCAAAGAGAGTGACAATAAGATTATGCCCAGGTTGCAATACAAGAGGAAAGATGATCTAGCTTATCAACATACTGGGTGGCAGGAATCAGTACAGAGTAGAGTATCACAGGGAGGGCATCTGGGAGGTCAAACTGAAGCCACACCAAATGAGATTCAGTATGGCAGAGTTAGCACATAAACATCAAGTTCAGTAACTGTCAGGGGACAAGGTTACTGGGACTGGTGACACCAGAGACATTCCCAGTGCATAGGTGACGAGACGTCCAGCCAGGCAGGGTGGACTGGTACACTTCAAAGCTACCCCAAGCCCGGCTTTCCCCACTGTGTTTTTGCTTTTGTTAGGTCTCTCTTTGCCCTTTGTCTTTTTTCCTCTTACCACAGTTACTCAAGGACATTCTTTTCACACTTCTACCTGGCCCCACCCACTTAACTAATGCAAGGGTTGTGAATCGCACAACTCTAGGGAGGGCCATTCACAAAGGCAGAAAGTGACAGCAGCTCCTAGAGTCGTTCCTAGAGTTATGCGGCGCACAATCAGCGCAACCAGTGGCCGTGGCCCTGCCTGACCCAGACACATCAGCCAATTATGTAATGTGTGGACTATCACCAGTGGTGTGCCACAAAGGGAAAACCTACAAGGGTCCCAGTGAAAGGAAGAGAATAAAAGCACTAGAGTCTGAGAGCACAGAACAGATGCCACAAAATCAAGTGAAAGATGTGCAAGCTTTCTGCACCTGGAGGCATCTAAAGCAGTGTGGTGGCTGGGCGAGCTCTCTTAGGGAGGGAGTTCCAGAAAACCCCGCAGAGGGGAAGGAAGAAAACACAGTAGCAGCTAGAAAGGCTGGCCCCCACCAGCAGCAGGAGTTAACAGGGGTGGGGACAGCGTGAGACCTGATGCCAGGCTGGGAGTGGCAATGGAAGGTCTCCACTGGGACCCTCTGGCCATAAGTGCAGTGTAGTCACTTAGCCTGTGTGCAGCTGGGGCCTGGCTAGGATAGACACCACACACTGTGTGGCTTTATAAAAGATTCAGTTCTGCCATCTCCAGGGGTGAGGAAGAAAATCCCTGCGCAGGTCACAGAATTCCTTCTGTTCTGGTTGACACTGACTAAAGGCTTCAAGAACAGCTTGTAAGAGTCAGCCTCCCTGATCCATGGCGGGCACTTAACAAGCAGATGATTTCTGTGGCTGATAACCACTTGGTTTTACTAATATAACCACGTTGTACGAGGTGAAGATGGTGTCTGTGTGTATGGAAGATGAGGCCGGGGGGAAAACACCAAAGATTCCTTGGGTTGGGTGGAGGGCGCTGGGTCAAATGATCAGGAGGCACCGAGGTTTAGAGAGTGTGGAAGTCAGGGGACAACAAGGGAGAAAAGTAACAGGTAGGAAAAGTTGAAGAAGCCAAGGCACCCGGGTCTTTGTGTGCAAATATGCAGCGAGGCAGCTTCTACAGGCGCCGAAGGAGAAGACTGAGGCAGAAAAGCTAGTTACATCTAACACAACGGAGGGCCCCGCACACCCTTTCTGACTGTAGCGCTTGGGGCCACCCGGTGACCTTCCGAGAAGGAAGTTAGTGGATCCTCTCGCTTCCCTGGAAAGGCAGCTGGGCGCGGGGGAATGTGTGCGGAGCGCGGTTCTGCCGCTCTCGGCCATGGCGAGGCAGACCAAAGCCGCAGATTTCCGCTCCCGAGCCCGGGACTAGGGCCGGGACCGCAGGCACCTTCCGGGCCGGGAGTTCAAGGTGAGCCGGCAGCGGGCGACTAACAGGTAGGGAGGGCCGGGGGAAGCCGGCCGCGGGCCACTCCCCCCCGCACACGGGGGCGAGGCTCGGCCTACCGGACGGCGACTCGCACCCCGCGCCCGGCTCCGGGGGGCCCCGCGCCCTCTCCCCAGCCGGGCCCTGCCGCCCGCCGACCCCGGCCAGGTCTCCCGGGAGCGGCCCCGGCCCCGTCGGCGCGCCAGGCCGCGCGCGGCAGCCGCGCCCCGCCGGTCCCCCCGCGC
The DNA here is from genome assembly GCA_007570785.1 of Antilocapra americana. Lineage (NCBI taxonomy): Eukaryota > Metazoa > Chordata > Mammalia > Artiodactyla > Antilocapridae > Antilocapra > Antilocapra americana. The sequence goes on from ML661955.1 coordinate 4,309,064, forward strand.
CCGGCCGAGCCCCCTGCGCCTCACCGGGCCCCGCGCGCACTCACCCAGCGACAGGAGCGCCAGCAGCAGCGGCCTCGGCGCCAGGCGCCCCATGCTCGCCGGGCGGGAGCGACTCTCCCCCTCCTCCTTCCCCGCCGCCTCTCCTCCTCCTCCTCCTCCAGCTCCGGCTGCTCCAGAGTCAGCGCTCCTCCGCCTGGGCCGCGCGCCTGCTCCGCTCTCCTCGCGAGCCGAGAAATCCCAGCGCTGGGGCGGACGTGCGCCCCTCGCTCCGCTCCGCTCCCGCCCGCCTCTGCCCGCCTCCTCCAGCCGGCCGGGCACCGGGAGCCGGGCGCCAGGGCCGCCCCGCCGAGCCGAGCTTGCAGCCCCGACCGCTTCCCGAAAGCAGGAGGGAAGAACCGCAGCGCCCGCCCGCCCGCGCCTCCCATCCGGCGCTTTGCCAGCAACAAACACAAACTTTCCCAAGCCCCTCCCCGCTCCAGGTAACGGAGGCAGCGCCGGGACCACCCGCTTAAAGGGGAGGAGGCGTCGGAGCCCACCCTGCTCTCCCCCCTCGGGGCCCCCGCCTCCCCGCCCCGACACAAACTTTCCTACGACCTTTAAAAGTTGGCCTTGGAAAGACTCGTCTGGAAATCGCATCGCTTGAGCGCCATTCCGAGCCACCCCGCGTCCCACCACTCTGGAGTCCCCACGTGGGCCTCCGGGTCCCTCAGCTAACTCCCCGCACCGTCACCCACTCGTCCCGAACGAAGCACCCACCAACCAGCTAGGGTTTGGCTAAATATTATCACAGATAGCACTGAAAGAGATGAAAGGACTGTAAACTCCGGGGATTCCAGCCGCCAAGGTGCAGAGGCGTGAAGTGTTTGGGTGCCTTGCCCGAAGATTCACAGCGAAGTGTCAAGACCAAAACCCAGATCTCACAGGCTCTGCTCACTGCCCTGTGGTTGGGTAGGCCTCGCCTCCCCTCGCCCACCTCCTTCCTTCCTTCTCCCGGGTGCCTATGGTACTGATTAACACTTCCCACAAATAGACCCATGGTGGGGGGGATGCGGACGCTCGGAACCCAAGTGTATTAATAGCTTCAGTACTTCGTATGGAATGTACTCTTTAAACTTTTTATTTATTGCTTTAAGTGGACAGAACTGGTTGCCAAAAAAGATTCTTTTCTTCCCCCACAATGGGGCTTTGTGCTTTTAATTTGAATACAAAAGACCCAGTATTAGGGGAAATTTTTTAGTGTTCATTGTTTCAAACTTCTCAAGGATAATTCAAACACAGCACTGGTACCCCCACCCCCCAGTGCCACAGACTCTCATTAATATATGCAAAACAAATCATAGATGCTAATGGGAAACTGCCCCAACTGGGGAGAGGAACATTGCTTTTACTTCAGTACATCGTTATTTCCACTAAGTGTTTCTTATTTCCACTAACAAAAGTGCCTTTAGCCAGGTATGAACCCATCTGCAAGAGACAAGTATGAACCCATCTGCAAGAGACTTAAAAATTCATCCCTGATGGGCCAGTAATGTGAGTGTGCTTAATACCACTGGACTGTAGACTTTAAAAACAGTTAAAATGGTAGATTCTGTGTTATATATGGGACCTTCTAGTTGCTCAGTGGTAAAGAATTTGCCTTCCAATGCAGGAGACTCCAGTTCAATCCTTGAGTTAGGAAGATCCCCTGGAGAAGGAAATGGCAACCCACTCTAGTATTCTTGCCTGGAGAATCTCATGGACAGAGGAGCCTGGCAGGCTACAGGTTCACAAAAGAGTCAGATAATACTTAGCAACTAAAGAACAACAAAATGTTATACATGTTTTTAACATGCTAAAAAAATTTTTTTTAATTTATTTTTGTCACCAAGCCTTTCTTCATGCTATTCACCCACCCAGCAGTTCCTTTGCATTTCCCATCCCATGAAATCCTCTAGAATTTCTCTGGGCAGTCTTTCAATTTAATTCAATCAACCTTAAACGCAAGCCTCATGTTAGGCCTTGAGAGATGCTGAAGCTACAGAGAAGAGTAAGACCTGACCCCTCCGGAAGCTCAAATCTTTCCCTTTCTTAACTACCCACAGTGCTTAACATCTGAAGCACACTTTCTGGCACTTGGTCACATTCAGTTTAGCCCATGCTACACACTGAATGTACTGTGTGCCCCCACCAAATTCATATATTGAAGCCCTAATCTCCAAAGGTATTTGGAGGTGGGACTTCAGGGAGTAATTAAGTCCAGAGGATGGAGGAGCCCTCATGCATGGGATTAGTGCCCTTATAAGTAGAGATGTGAGAGGCATTATACCTCTATCTATGCCATGTGAGGGTACAGCAAGAAGGCATTTGTCTGCAAACCAGGAGAGAGCCCTCACCAGGTGCTGAATGGGCCAGCATCTTGATCTCAGACTTCACAGCCTCCAGAAGTGGGAGACATAATTGTCTGTTGTTTAAGCCACCCAGTTCATGATATTTGTTATATCCACTCAAGCTGACAGCAAACACAGTGCTCCCATCTCTGTCTAATAGTGGAAGAGAGAGACTGTCATATGCTCGTTTTATGTCTCTCACATCACCATAGAGTCGATGTTTGCTAAAAACTCTTGTTTAACGAAGTGCAAGTCCGGAAGTGTGCCTGGCCAGATGGTAGGTCTTCAGTAAATATTTGTGGAGTGAATTCATGCCACTTACTGGGCTTGGGCCTGGGAAAACAGAGGTAAATATATCCACTCCTGCCCTTGAGGTGCTTACAGTCTATGCCTCCTGACTCGGTAGGTATGACAACACTGCCAGATGCAGTCATGACACAAGGGAGTGGTCAGCCCTGAGGAAGCTTGTCCAAAACAGCTCAATGGGGATGACTGTGGACCGAGTCTTGAACGACCAGCAGGTCTCTAGCTGTGAGGTGGACGGATGAGCCAACAGTAGACATTGTGTATTCAATGTGGAAGGGATTCTTCTCTCCTCCCTTCCCCATGCCCAGATGTTATTAAATTAATGGTGCATCTTACAGTCATTGAAACAGCAGTAGTTAGTTAAAATGGAAAGAAGAAATAAGACTGTCCAGGCAGGGCCAGTACAATGAGGACAAAAGTGGATGGTCTCTTGGTAGTGGGTAGCTGTGTCATGTCATGAAAGCCAGCCCTAGATAACCGTTTATGTAGCAGAAAATGAGGCTAAATTAATAACTACAGGTGCTTGGACATAGCACCACACCCTTTGACTACCAGAGAATAAAATATGTTTCAAGCTAAAGGAACATAGCACCTGAAACAGACCAACACAATGCGTTAAGTCATAACTCTGGAATCTGATGATGCTTTCATTATGAAAGACTTTTATTAATATTTTCCAGAGTGAGTAACCCCCTGTATAGGTAAGGCTTTTACCCCAACCAATTGTTCTCAGTTTGCTTAGTCTGTAGGCTTGCCTGGGGCAGGAAGGCTCACTCTCCAGTAACTCTGATACACACCCATCCCCAAGGAGGGGAGTCCCGCCTCTGTAGGTTTCCTGCCAGATCGAGACTCAGGCTCCGGTCACAACAGCCAGCCATTACTGTCTCTTGATTACAGGGATCTGTCTGCAGGCGTTGCCCCTGAAAACCCCTGAGGGTCCTACACTCTCACTTCTAACAGGTTTTCCTGCTGAGATTGGTAAAATTGCCTTACTCTTTAAAGGTGAACATGCAAATGTCAAAAGGTCCCAATGAATGAATTTGCCGATTATCCTAAGATTCACCCAGACTCTGTGTGTTACTTTTGCTACCTCCATCAGCCCATTCTCTCTCTCTCTCCCTCCTTCACTTTCTCTCTGCCTCTCTATTTCTCTGCAGATGACCCTGATGCTACTTTAGCAGAATGGCCAGCAAAAGAATATGTTCTATAGCAACATTTCGTTCCACTAATCATTTTCACTATGTTTCCTTTGTATTGGTTCCAGGTGTCTATTTCTCCTATTGAAGTTAAACACGGGGATTACTAATCAAAAAGAACTTTAAGATTTAATCATGGAATTAGAGAATGGAAATAAGAGCTAAAAAGGTAAGGGTGGGAGAGAGGAAGACTTCATTTCCTGATGAGTGAAAGTCATTCAGTGAGGCCATGAGGGAAGCTGTGGAATGCCCATCTGACAAGTTTCCAAAACAGAAAGGGGCCTTATCTGCCTGGAATGGGTTAAGTATGGTCCTGCCAAAGGCTGTGCTCTATGACCTCTGGCCTCAAAGACCAAAATGGGAGATAGCAGAGAAAGTGTCCTTAGATGCCTAGAACTGGCCCTGATTCCAGACCAGGAGTGACTTCCAAGCATTTACTCCTGCAGCGACACTGGGGTGAAAGTGTGAGGAGAAAAATAAGAAAATGGAATGAGACAAGGCTTTTGCAATAAAAGCTTTCTACAAAAGTGAGGCATTATTACTATATTAAGAGTATGCATAGCCCTTGCCCTAGAGGAGTTTATAATCGAGTTTAATGTATCAAAAGGCCTGGAATGCTGTAAAGGAAGGGGAGAAGATTGATGCCAGAAGAGCAAAGGAAATTGAAAGGGAGGTAAGTAGAGAGAGAGGCACCAGTTATTGTGTGTAGTTTTGTGCCAATATGCTATCATCTGGGCTGAAAATACCTCCAACAATGAATAGAGACAGCAGAGTCCATTATGGGAAGGAAGTGCGGCCACATCACACAAGTTGGAAGTAGCTAGAGGGGGTTTGGGGATGTTGGAGGAGATGCTTTACCAAGTTAAGTCTGCCAAGCATCATGGTACCCAAAGGTGCCCACCTGGCCTGACCTTGTGCCCTGGTCCCAGTTGGATGAGATGGTTTACCAAGTTAAGTCTGCCAAGCATCATGGTACCCAAAGGTGCCCACCTGGCCTGACCTTGTGCCCTGGTCCCAAGATAGTATGCCAGGAAAGGGGCTTTCTGCCTGGAAAAAAAGGTGCTTTTCCTTACTGGAAGGCACTTTACCCTGTTCTTCACACAGAAGCATGGGTGAGGGTAGTGGGGAGCTAGTCAAGGGATGAGAGGGTCCCCGTTCCTTCCCCTCACCACTGTTCCTCCATCAGACTTTCTCACCCACCTTGAGCTCTGCTTGAAGGTTCAAATGGAACAATGCCTTAAGTTCTAGGTGCTACCTTCCAAAAACATTTGCCAACTAAAATGCAACCAAAATAGAGCTGCCACCCAAAATGTAAGATGCCTGGTTGAATTCGAGTTTCAGATAAATAAGGAATACTTTTGCAGTGTAAATACATCCCAAATATTACATGAAGCATACTTATACTGAAAAAGTATTCCTTATTTATCTGAAACACAAATTCAGTTGGACATCCCACATTTGTATTTGCTAAGTCTGGCAGCCCTCATCCAGAGAGGAGTTACCTTATATGGAAATAGGCTCTTATGGAAGACTTGGAGAAGACAACAGGGAGCTCTGAGTAGTTATCTTTGGATTATGTGGAAGTTTTGCCTTTCAAAGGAGGGATAGACTTGCTTGGGGTGTTATGTTGAGTCACTGGGTAAAAATTGCTTAGAGACTGAACTGGCATCATTTGTCATTAGCAGTTAGTCATCAGTGATGAGGGGAGCTTTATTATTCGGTGTTATCCTCTTCTCTCTAAAAAACCATTCAGTGAAAAGTTACATGCCTACCTGTAAGAGGGGCTGTGAGGGGATTACTGTATTGGGTGGGGACCCAGACAAGCTGCCTTGGAAGGAAGTCTTCAAGATTGTGTGATTTATCTAAATCCAGCCAACTGTCTTTTCTAGTTCCTCTTCCAAAATTAAGTCTTTGTCCCTGCTGTTTCCTTTTCTTGAACTTCCACCCCTTAGGGCTGGGCTGGTGTGTGCCCTTCCAGTTAGAGAACAGAGCAAAATCTGTGGAAGCTTTGCACAAAACTAGGTCCTGGTGGCTCAGATGGTAAAGAGTCTGCCTGCAATGCAGGAGGCCTGGGTTCAATCCCTGGGTTAGGAAGAGCCTCTGCAAAAGAAAATGGCAACCCACTCCAGTATTCTTGCCTGGAAAACCACATGGACAGAGGAGCCTGAAGGGCTATGCTCCGTGGGGTCTCGAAGAGTCAGTCATGACTGAACAGCTAAGCCAACAACAAGGATCACTACCCCTGCTACCTACCTACTCTATGTGGGGATTCTGATTACTGATTTTAAAACCAAGCCACCATTTTTTACAGACATCTTCCCATTTTCATCCACTTCATAGCTCATAATCGCCCTCTGCAAGTCATTTAGTAGAGAGGTACTTCTTTGGTAACTTTGTCTCTCCTGGAAGATGCATGGGGCGTGGCATTTGACAGCAAGCCACTTCAGGGACACTTTACTGAATGGCTTTTCTTTCCCTTGGCAGAAGCCGGTTTGGGGTTCCTGCTTCAATATATTTTTTCTTTGTGGTCTAAAATTGCTACATCCATGCTTTATGACGTAAAGCTTGTGGGGCCTAAATCACCCATTTGCCTCTGAGTTAGAAAGAATATGAAGTTACTTTCTGAGGAGAATCTTGGCCTCCTGCCCACGGAAACCGTGGAGGTCTGCATCCCAGTCATAATGGGCGTCTGGGGCTGGCCCCAGCATTTCACAAGAGGATGTCAGACCCAGCCCAGGTGGGCTGATGGATGGCTAGAGCAGGTGCTTTTGTGTTTAACCAGCCACCATCCAGATGATGATTTCAAACTTTCTTCTGCCCGACACTTGTAAGAGCTCAGCTGCGTGAAACAATATTTATGGAAGATTGCCCGACGGGAATGCAGTCTATGTATTCCTTTAGGAACCCTGAGAAGCCACCCCTGAATTATGAATTAAGTAGACCATCAGCGAGTGTGACACCTGGCTCTATCCTAATATCACCCCCACAGGGTTGCTCTTACTGAGCTGCAGTTTTGTCACGATGCCATCAGTCTCTACTGAGGGACTTCCTAAGGAACAGCCCTAAGGACAGGTTTACAGATGCACTTCATCACTTCCGGCAGGAGCCTCTCTACTTAGGACCCATGGAGAAATGTTACCGTGGTCTCAGTACTACAAAGACTTGTGCTTTACCTCAGCAACTGGTTTCTTTCTACCTTGCTGTTGTTGTTCAGTTGCTCAGTCATGTCCGACTCTTTGCAACCCCCTGGACTGTAGCACGCCAGGCTTCCCTGTCCTCCACCATCTCCCGGAGCTTGCTCAAACTCATGTCCGCTGAGTCACTGATGCCATCCAACCATCTCCTCCTCTGTCATCCCTTTCTCCTCATGCCCTCCATCTTTTCCTTATGGACTTTGTAAATATTGTAACTGGCGGTTTTCCTTTTCATGATAGTGGTTAGAAAGCTTATGATCCAATCTGTGGCCTTCCTCTAGCAGACAGGAATAGGACTTCCACCATGAATTTTGAATTGCCTCACTTTCAGCTCCTCCTTCTCGCACCACTATAATTGGCAAGGGAAAGGAACTTCCTTTCCCTCATTTTACCTTTTTTCATTTTCATTTCTCTTATTATGTTCAGGCAGGGGCACAACATAGGAAGTGGTTTCCTATTCTCTCTTACTGTAAAATTCTATTCCACACCTCCTGCTCTTCAAGACACATTTTAAATTCTAACTCCTCACTTGCAGATTAAATACAATGAGGTAATAGTCACAAGGAATGAACTCTGCTTCCAGGGAAAGGCTGGCCAGTGATTTGCCCATGTCAGCCGCCCTTCAGCTTGAGGACTGGTGGAATGAGGGCACTGCAACCCATCAGCATCTCGGGAGCTCCTGAGAAAGGACACCGTTTTCCAGAGCAGCTGGCAGTGGCCTCTCCTCTGCTAACCCTTGAAAAGTGCACTGTTGATTTGTCTGCCCTGATCAGCAAATATTAGAATGAGCTTGCTCTCTCCAAGCAGACAAGGGTTGGAGGGCTGGAGTGGTCTGAGAGCGTCCTGGGCAGCTGACCCCAGATTCTATGCAGACAACAGCTCAAGCTCAAATGTGCCGGTCCAGCCACCCCTGGTCTACTCCATGACTTCTCATTTCTCAAGGTTTGTTGCTATTCTGTCCCAGCTCTGCACCCTCACACTGCAGCACATGGCCACCCCTTTAAGTTAGATTCCCTTGAAAGCAAAACCTGAGCTGTTGACCTGGGTGTGAGTGGCTGATTTGGGAAGTGCTCTCAAAAAGCAGTGCTGAGGGAGCAGGCGGGCAAGTCAGGGAAGGAGAGAGGGAGAAGAAAGAGTGTGTTCTTCGAGGAGGCACTGCTGCGGGCCCCCTGTGTCCCTTGTGCCTTAGGACCATCTTCTAGGGGACCGAAGGCTCAAGCATTGGCCCTCTGATCCTCATGTCTTGACAGCTGAGACGCCTCTGCCTGCAGCTTCTGAACCTGCAGTCCTGATGTAGGCAGGTGGACAGATGGAGGTGTGCTTGGGCTGGGCCGCTGGCAGCAGGCACTGAACTGTCCCACGTGGCTGTGTGGAAACCACGGGAGGGGCCCCAGCACTGTGACTCGGGCCATCCACTAGGGCTGTGGCCCTCCCCGTTCCCCCAGGTTGCTGTCCCCTGCCCACCCATGCCCTGTGCCTCTCTCTAGCTCTGTATTTGAGTGTGTCTTTTAGTTGCACAAGTAGGGAAAACTACTAGACCATTCAGGTATAACCTAAATCAGATCCCTTATGATTATACAGTGGAAGTGAGAAATAGATTTAAGGAACTAGATCTGATAGAATGACTGATGAACTATGGACAGAGGTTCGTGCCATTATACAGTAGACAGGGATTAAGACCATCCCCAAGGAAAAGAAATGCAAAAAAACCCAAAATGGTTGTCTGAGGAGGCCTTACAAATAACTGTGAAGAGAAGTGAAAAGCACAGGAGAAAAGGAAACATATTCCCATCTGAATGCAGAGTTCCAAAGAATAGCAAGAAGTGATAAGAAAGCGTTCCTCAACCATCAGTGCAAAGAAATAGAGGAAAACAATAGAATAGGAAAGACTAGAGATCTCTTCAAGAAAATTAGAGATACCAAGGGAACATTTCATGCAAAGATGGGCTCCATAAAGGACAGAAATTGTATGGACCTAACAGAAGCAGAGGATATTAAGAAGAGGTGACAAGAATACACATAAGAACTATACAAAAAAGATCTTCATGACCCAGATAATCACAATGGTGTGATCACTCACCTAGAATCACCCATACCCTGGAATGTGAAGTCAAGTGGGCCTTAGAAAGCATCACTAAGCACAAAGCTAGTGGAGGTGATGGAATTCCAGTTGAGCTATTTCAAATCCTGAAAGACGATGCTGTTAAAGTGCTGCACTCAATATGCCAGCAAATTTGGAAAATTCAGCAATGGCCACAGGACTGGAAAAGGTCAGTTTTCATTCCAATCCCAAAGAAAGGTGATGCCAAAGAATGCTTAACTACTGGACAATTGCCCTCATCTCACATGCTAGTAAAGTAATGCTCAAAATTCTCCAAGCCAGGCTTCAGCAATACATGAACCATGAACTTCCAGATGTTCAAGCTGGTTTTAGAAAAGGCAGAGGAACCAGAGATCAAATCGCCAACATCCCCTGGATCATCCAAAGAGCAAGAGAGTTCCAGAAAAACATCTATTTCTGTTTTATTGACTATGCCAAAGCCTTTGACTGTGTGGATCACAATAAACTGTGGGAAATTCTGAAGGAGACAGGAATACCAAACCACCTGACCTGCCTCTTGAGAAACCTGTATGCAGGTCAAAAAGCAACAGTTAGAACTGGACACAGAACAACAGACTGGTTCCAAATAGGAAAAGGAGTACCTCAAGGCTGTATATTGTTACCCTGCTTATTTAACTTATATGCAGAGTACATCATGAAAAACCCTGGGCTGGAGGAAGCCCGAGCTGGAATCAAGATTGCCGGGAGAAATATCATTAACCTCAGATATACAGATGATACCACCCTTATGGCAGAAAGTAAAGAGGAACTAAAAAGCCTCTTGATGAAAGTGAAAGAGAAGAGTGAAAAAGTTGGCTTAAAGCTCGACATTCAGAAAACTAAGATCATGGCATCTGGTCCCATCATTTCATGGCAAATAGATGGAGAAACAGTGGAAACTGTGTCAGACTTTATTTTTTGGGCTCCAAAATCACTGTAGATGGTGATTGTAGCCATGAAATCAAAAGAGGCTTACTCCTTGGAAGGAAAGCTATGGCCAACCTAGATAGCATATTGAAAAGCAGAGACATTGCTTTGCCAACAAAGGTCCATCTAGTCAAGGCTATGGTTTTTCTGGTAGTCATGTATGGATGTGAGAGTTGGATGGTGAAGAAAGCTGAGTGCTGAAGAATTGATGCTTTTGAACTGTGATGTTGGAGAAGACTCTTGAGAGTCCCTTGGACTGCACAAAAATCCAACCCATCCATCCTAAAGATCAGTCCTGGGTGTTCATTGGAAGGACTGATGTTGAAGGTGAAACTCCAACACTTTGGCCACCTCATGCGAAGAGCTGACTCATTGGAAAAGACCCTGATGCTGGGAAGGATTGGGGGCAGGAAGAGAAGCAGACGATAGAGGATGAGATGGCTGGATGGCATCACTGACTCAATGGACATGGGTTTGAGTAGACTCCAGGAGTTAGCGATGGACAGGGAGGCCTGGCGTGCTGCGATTCATGGGGTGGCTAAGAGTCAGACATGACTGAGTGGTTGAACTGAACTATAGTTGCGTGGCTGTCCTATATTTACCTCTGTCTCCCCCACCAGAATGAGAAAAGAAACTGTGTTCTACTCACCCAGCACCCAGCACAGTATTTGACACTTGGTAAGCCTGTTTAGTAAAGGCTTCTGCTCCAACTAGAGCTGGTGTAATTTTATCCCTTATCTATTGGAACGCCATGTAAAAATTTTATTTGGAGGAAAAATAATCCAAAACCACTATCTACTCTAACACCCTCATTTTACAGATGAGGCATTTGAGGCCTAGAGAGCCTAAGTAACTTGTTCAAGATTACACCGTGTATTAAAGTGATTATGGAATATTAAAATGATTTCACAAAATATGCCAAATACAGACTAGGGAGCCGACTGGAGTTACAATGTGACTTATTAGCACTTCAAATGGAGGGTATGACCACCTCTGTGCTGGGTTTCCAGGAAGAAATTGCTTAAAATAAATTAACTTGGAAAGTTCTTGAGCTCTGACTAAAGAGGTGAATGGCTGGAATGAGGCTCTCTCCTGGAGGAGAAGAAACTCATCCTTGGTAAAGACATTTTCAGGTAACGTACCAAGGACTTTGAATCAGGAGGAACTCATTTAGCATTTTCTTCCTCCACCCTGTTCATCTCACAGTGGCAGCATAGGGGAAATGTTGTGTTTGTTTTTAATTTAAAAAATGAGATGTGGACAGTAGTACCATTTGAATAAATTGGAAAAGCTTTCTGTCAGCCCTCCCTTTTGCCTGTACATCCTTTCTCCTTCAAGACCACACTTCTGCTGCCATCTTGGGTACGTGCGTGACATAAAGAATGCCAGGCGTGGTTAAAGATTATAACAAAAACCAAGAAAAGTAAGATTTGATCACTTCTCACTGCATGCTAAGCTTCCCTGATGGATCAGCAGTAAAGAATCTGACTGCAATGCAGAAGACACAGGAGACTTGAATTCAAGCCCTGGGTTGGGAAGATCTCCTGGAGAAGGGAATGGCAACCCACTCCAGTATTCTTGCCAGGAAAGTCCCATGGACAGAAGAGCCTCAAGGGCTCTGTGGGGTCGCAAAGAATGGGACAGGGCTGAGCACACAAACTCAGGCACTGCATGCTAGTATAAGAAAAAAAAAAAAAGAGTGAAATATTGTATTTTGTGGGGAAGGAGTGGGGGTTGTCATGAGAACTACTCATTCCTGACAAATGAGAGAGTTAGGATTTATTTGAACAGCCCTGCTTGTACTACACTTTTCTTATTTGCCCAGACATGGGTCAACATTACTCTAGAAAAGGGGGGCTGGTGTAGCCTTTTCATGATCTAAATTACGATGACAAAAAAAGAACTTAGTCGGTGTACAGCAGACACCTGCTCCTCATCTGTGTGGTCCACTCTTAAAAGTTTTCCTTCTGACACTTATCTGGGCCAGAAGCACCAGAAGTCAAACAATAAAGAAAGAAGTGGTGATGGATTTTTTCAGGTGATGTAGGAACCAAATTGGAGTCACGCAGCATAGATGAACATTCACACTCTGCCACTTACAAAAGCTCTCTGACCTGACACAAATTATTTAACCTTTCTGGGTCTTTTTCCACATCTGTAAGGTGGGGACAAAAATAATATTGTTTGGGGCATAACTGAGAAAGCATAAAGAACATTTCCATGGTAGACACCGTTGGTTTGTCCCTCAGCAGTGGTTGCCCCCACCCCCACCAGGGCGGACACCCAGCTTGCCACCAAAAGGTGTGTCACATTCCACAGTGTGGAGTTATCACTGGGAATCAGCTCTCCTGCCAGGGACTATATTTCTAGCTCCCTTTCCAAGTGTTTACGTGGTGAGTGAGTATGATCAAAATTCCACATGTAACTTTGAGGGGAGCAGTTGAAGTAATTCTGTCTCTTTCCCTCATTTGCTAGATGGAAGCAGACACCTAAGGTGACAGGGCCACAAGATGGGGAAGAAATAGGCGTCCCTAAATCTCCCCTTGGAGGAAAGCTGCCTGCAACCAGGAACATGGGTATTGTCCTGCCAGACTAGGTAGGAATTAGCTTTGAAGGTGTTTAGTCACTGAAATTTGAGGGCTTACTTGTTACAGCTGCTATAGTTACCATAAGTAATACACTTCCCTTCCTCTTTTTCTAACAGAACCTCACTGTTGCTAAGGGGCCCACCCGCTTCTACTGAACCACATTCCTCAAGGGAGACTGCCTCCATCCCCTCAGATCTGATAGGTAATCCCTGATTGTTCTATAACAGTTCAGTTCAGTTCAGTTGCTCAGTCGTGTCTGACTCTTTGTGACCCCATGAACCGCAGCACACCAGGCCTCCCTGTCCATCACCAACTCCCGGAGTCCACCCAAACCCATGTCCATTGAGTCGGTGATGCCATCCAGCCATCTCATCCTCTGTTGTCCGCTTCTCTTCCTGCCCCCAATCCTTCCCGGCATCAGGGTCTTTTCCAGTGAGTCAACTCTTCACATGAGGTGGCCAAAGTATTGGAGTTTCAGCTTCAACATCAGTCCTTCCAATGAACACCCAGGACTGATCTCCTTTAGGATGGACTGGTTGGATCTTTGTGCAGTCCAAGGAACTCTCAAGAGTCTTCTCCAACACCACAGTGCAAAAGCTTCAATTCTTCGGTGCTCAGCCTGTTTCACTCTCACATCTATACATGCCTACCAGAAAAACCATAGCCTTGACTAGTTGGACCTTTGTTGGCAAAGTAATGTCTCTACTTTTCAATATGCTGTCTAGGTTGGCCAAAACTTTCCTTCCAAGGAGTAAGCCTCTTTTGATTTCATGGCTGCAATCACCATCTACAGTGATTTTGGAGCCCAAAAAATAAAGTCTGACACTGTTTCCACTGTTTCTCCATCTATTTGCCATGAAATGATGGGACCAGATGCCATGATCTTAGTTTTCTGAATGTTGAGCTTTAGGCCAACTTTTTCACTCTTCTCTTTCACTTTCATCAAGAGGCTTTTTAGTTCCTCTTCACTTTCTGCCATAAGGGTGGCATCATTTGTATATCTGAGGTTAATGATATTTCTCCCAGCAATCTTGATTCCAGCTTGTGCTTCCTCCAGCCCAGGGTTTCTCATGATCTACTCTGCATATAAGTTAAATAAGCAGGGTGACAACATACAGCCTTGAGGTACTCCTTTTCCTATTTGGAACCAGTCTGTTGTTCTGTGTCCAGTTCTAACTGTTGCTTTTTGACCTGCATACATGTTTCTCAAGAGGCAGGTCAGGTGGTCTGGTATTCCTGTCTCCTTCAGAATTTCCCACAGTTTATTGTGATCCACACAGTCAAAGGCTTTGGCATAGTCAATAAAGCAGAAATAGATGTTTTTCTGGAACTCTCTTGCTTTTTTGATGATCCAGTGGATGTTGGCAATTTGATCTCTGGTTCCTCTGCCTTTTCTAAAACCAGCTTGAACATCTGGAAGTTCACAGTTCATATAATAGGAGATCACCAAAGCTCCAAGTTTAAGCTTCATAAATTCCATTCCCTTGTCAGTGATTGGTTTAAGCATGAACATGAGCAAAATCTGGTCAATGAGATCTGAGGGGAGGTCTTCTGAAAGGGAGCTGTTCTTGGAAAGGTTTTCTTTTTCTTCTATTAATATAGCTATTTTAGCTTTTTTCTCATTATGGGATTTTTAGGTTTGTTTTGTTGGATTTTCATTTTCTTTTTATTGTTTTTAAGATTTAGTGAGATGTCATTTAATAAATGACATATAATAAAATTGACAATTTAAATACACAGTTTGATGAGTTTTTGCAGGTCTAGACAGTCATGTAACCACAACCACCACAATCATTATAAAAATTGTTTCTTCTCCCAGAAGCTTCCCATGCTCCTTTGAGGTCAGTTTCCTTCCTCTGCACCCTCGTCACTGGCAACCACTGATCTGCTTTCTATCACTATAATTTTATATTTTCTAAAATGTCATACAAATTGAATCATACAGATACAGTCTTACATGTCTGGATTCTTTCACATAGCATAATGCTTTTGAGAGTCACATATTATATGTGTCTGCAGTTCATCTTGTTTTTTTTAATTACTGAGCAGTATTCCATTATAGATACAGCACAATTTGTTATGCACTCATCAGCTGATGCATAATTATGTTCTTTTCAGTTTTTTTGTCTATTATGAACATAGCTACTATGAACATTTGCAAGCAAGTGTTTATGTGGACATTTTTTTTCCTCCTGGGAAAATCACTGAGAGTGATATTATTAGATCACATGTTAGGTTTATGTTTAAATTTATAAAGCACCCCCAAACTGTTTTCCAGATAACATTTTGAAATATAGTATTTGGCATTTTTACCTGAAACATATGAGAGTTTCAGTTCTTCTATACCCTTGCCAACACTTGGTTTTGTCAGGAATTTTTGACTTAAGCTATCCTAGTGAGTCTGTAGTAGAATTACAATCTGATTTTAGTCTGTATATCTCTAGAGACTAATCATGTGGAGTATCTTTTCATGTGTTTATTTGCCATCTGAATTTATTTTAATCTGGTTGTTTCTCTTTTTATGAATAATTTATAGAATTTCATTGTTTTTGAAAACAAGTCCTTTATCAGCTACATGTTTTGCAGACATTTTTCCCAGATTCATATTTGCATGGTATATCTTTTTCACCTTTTATCTTTACCTATCTGTGACTTTTTATTTAAAATGTAATTTTAACAGATTGTGTCTAGTTGGATTTTGCCTTTTTAATCTGTTCTGACTATCTCTGCCTTGTAATTGGATTGTTTGAAACATTTACATTTAATGTAATTTCAGTATGGCAGAGTTTAATTCTATGATCCTGATGTTTTCTATTCATCTCGTATGGTCTTTTTTTTTCTGCCTTTATTTGATTGAATTTTATTTTGTTTTTATGTATTCTGTTTTATCTCTTCTCTTGGTTTTTAGGTATACCTCTTTGCTATTCTTTTTAAAATTTGTTTCTGTGCCTACAGTCTGCATCTTTAACTTGTCACAGTCTACCTCATGTTGATATAAGAAGTTACAAACTACTTCCAATCTCCTTTCTCCTCCCTTGTGCTATTGCTTTTAATAACTTTTTCTACAATTTGTTGTAGATCTTAGCCTACATTATTATTATTTTGTGGTTAGAGAGTCAATTACCTTTCAAAGTAGTCTTAAAATAAGGAAAAATGTCTCATATTAATCCACATGCTTACATTCTAGAGCTCTTAATTCCCTTGTGTGGTTCCCAATTTCTAGCTAGTATTGTTTCCCTTCCACTAAAAACTACCTTAACATTTCTTTTATGTGTACTACTGCAAATAAATTCTCCAGTTTTTGTTTGCCTGAAAATGTCTTCATTTTGTCTTCATTTTATGAAGGACACTATTTCCCCTGGATGTAGAATTTTAGATTGTAAGTTTTAATTTTCTTCCAGTACTTTAAAGATGTCATTCATTGTCTTCTGGTTTGCAGTGTTTTTGACAAGAAGTTAGCCCTGTCAGCCTTATTTTTGTTTTCTTGTACACAATGTATCTCTTTCTGTGGCTACCTTAAAGAGTTCCTCTTTACCATTGGTTTTCAATAATTTTTTTAAAGAATTTAAAAAATATGTATTATGTATTTATTTTTGGCTGCACTGGGTCTTCATTGCTATGCATGGCCTTTTCTCTAGTTGCAGAGAGAGAGGCCACATACTAGTTGTAATACATGGGCTTCTGTTTGCAGTGGCTTATCTTGTTTCAGAGCATGGGCTATAGGGCACTCAGGCTTCAGTAGCTGTGGCACACAGGCTTAGCTGCCCTCATGGCATGTGGGATCTTCCTGGACCAGGGATTGAACCCATGTCCCCCGCATTGCAAGGCAAATTCTTAACCACTGGACAACCAGGGAAGCTATCAATAATTCTATTATGATGTGTTTTGCTGAGAGTTTCCTTGTATTTATCTTCTCTTGAGTTTATTAAAATTTTAAGATCCATGGCTTGTAGTTTTCATCAAATTTTTAAAAATTTGGCCACTATTTTTTCAAATATATTTTTTGACCAAAATGCCCTTTTTGTCTTTCTGAACTCCAACTGAATGTATGTTAGTCACAATATTATCCCAAAGGGCACCATGACTCTGCTCATTGTTTGAAAAACATCTTTCTGTCTGTGCTTTAATTTGGATAGATTTTATTGCTATGTCTTCCAGTTCACTGATCTTTTCTTTTGTGGTATTGATTATGCTGGTAAGTCCAACCAGCAAATATTTCATTTCAGATATTTGTATTTTCAGCTCTAGAGCTTTCTTTATTTTTGTAGTTTGCATTTATGTCTTCATTATCATCATGTTTTAGTTTGAATTCTTCAATATATCTATAATAACTGTTTAAATTCTTTTTTTTTTTGGCCACACAGCTTGCAGGATCTTAGTTCTCTGATCAGGGATTGAAGCAATGAAAACACAGAGTCTTAACCACTGGACTGCCAAGGAATTCCCTTAAATTTCTTTCTTTTGAAAGTTTCACCATGATCCCATTTTTAATGTTTCTGCTGACTGCTTTTTCTTCTGGTTAGGAGACACATTGCTCTGCTTCTTAGATGCTGGCAATGTGAACATTATATTCTAGATTTTGTTATCTTCCCTAAAAGAGTGATAGGCTTTATACAGGTGGTCGGTTCAGTTGCCTGCAGATAAGCTTGATTTTTTTTTTAAACTATTTAAATTGCTTTAATTCTTAGAAGTAATGTATGCTTATTATACAAAAGCTAGAAGTCTAAAAAGTATAAAAAAGAAAATAAAAACAACAGAGAATATAATCATCCACCTATAACCACTGTTAATATTTATATATTTCCTTTCAATGTTTTTTACCCTTTAAGGATAAATTTCATTTAAAAATGTATAAATAGATTTCTTTTTTTTTCCCCCCCGCCCCGCCCGCTCCACACCACCCCCGAGAGCTGCTCCTGCCGCACTGCACGCTCGCTCTGAGCTCCGGGCTCCTGCTAAGCCAGCGCCGCTGTCGCCTCCCTCCAGTCGCCATCATGATCATCTACCGGGACCTCATTAGCCATGACGAGATGTTCTCCGACATCTGCAAGATCCGGGAGGTGGCGGACGGGCTGTGTCTGGAGGTGGAGGGGAAGATGGTCAGTAGGCCAGAGGGTAACGTGGATGACTCGCTCATTGGTGGAAATGCCTCTGCTGAAGGCCCGGAGGGCGAGGGTACCGAAAGCACAGTAATCCCTGGTGTCGCTATTGTCATGAACCATCACTTGCAGGAAACCAGCTTCACAAAAGAAGCCTACAAGAAGTACAGCAAAGATTACATGAAGTCTATCAAAGGGAAACTTGAAGAACAGAGACCAGAAAGAGTAAAACCTTTTATGACGGGGGCTGCAGAACAAATCAAGCACATCCTTGCTAATTTCAAAAACTATCAGTTCTTTATTGGTGAAAACATGAATCCAGATGGCATGGTTGCTCTGCTGGACTACCGTGAGGATGGTGTAACCCCATATATGATTTTCTTTAAGGATGGTTTAGAGATGGAAAAATGTTAACAAAGTTGGCAGTTACCTTGGATCAATCACCTGTCATCATACTGGCTGGCTACTGCTTTTCATCTGCACGACACCAGGACTTAGACAGATGGGACTAATGTCATCTCTAGCTCTTCATTTGTTTTGAACATTGATTTATTTGGAGCAGAGGCATTGTTTTTGAGAAAACGTGTCATGTAGGTTGTCTAAAAATAAAATTCATTTAAACTCAAAAAAATAAATAAATAAAAATAAAAATATATAAATAATACCATAATGAGCACACAGGTAAGTTTTCTGCTTTTTTTTTACATAACATTTTCTCATGTAATTAAAAATCTTTTATAAATTTACTTGTTTAGACTTTTATTTTGGAATAATTTTAGATTTGCAGAAGAGTTGCAAAGGGAGTACAGAGTTCCCATGTCTCCTTCTTTCAGCCTCCCTTGATATTAACATCTTCTGTAACTACAGTAAGGCATACCTCACTTTATTGTATTTCAATTGACTCTGCTTCACAGACATTGAGCTTTTCACAATGGAAGGTTTGTGGCAACCCTGCATTGAGCAAATTTATCAATGCCATTTTCCAATAGCATTTGATGAGTTCATGTCTCTACGTCACATTTTGGTAATTCTCACAGTATTTCACATGTTTTCATAATTTTTATATTTGTTATAGCGATCTGTGATCAGTGATCTTTTATGTTACTATAGCAAAAAGATTGCAAGTCACTGACGACTCAGATAATAGTTATCGTTTTTTAGCAATAAACCATTTTAAAATTAAGGTACGTGTGTGTATGTGTGTTAGTCGCTCAGTCGTGTCCAACTCTTTGCACCCTGTGGACTATAGCCCACCAGGCTCCTCTGTCCATGGGATTCTTCAGGAAAGAATACTGGAGTGGGTTGCCATTCCCTTCTCCAGGGGATCTTCCCGATGCAGGGATCAAACCCAGTCTCCTATGTTGCAAGTAGATGCTTTACTGTCTGAGCCACCAGGAAAAATAAGGTGTATATATATATATTTAGACATGACATTATTGCATACTTAATAGACTATAGTATAGCATAAACACAACTTTTATATGGGCTGGGTCTTGCTTTATTGTGATATAGTCACCTTATTTTGAAAGTCTGGAATTTAATCCGTAATAACTCTGATATATGCCTGTATATTTTATCTCAAGTTGTCAGCCAGATTTAGCAAATAGAAACACAGAACACCTAGTTAATCTTGAATCTCAGACAATGTACACACACACACACACACTTTTTTTTTTTTTAAAGAGATCAATTCTCTTAAGGATTTTTAAATCTTTGTTATGGCAGGTAACCTTTACTCTAGGGTTAGTTTAGCCTTACTACTAATGCAAGCTCCTTCCAAATCTCTATTGAATGCTCAGGTATCCAGAGAAGACCCTCCAGTCTATCTAGCTGCTATATACACAGCTGTCATTCCTGTGTGATAACTGGGAATTGTGCAGCTTCAAGACTTATTTTACTGCCCAGTTTTGTACAGTTTTACTCTGAGTTTATTCAACTTAATATTCAACCAAAGACTCAAAGTTTCCCCTTAAGTTGATCACTGGGGGTTCTTTCTCTCTGTGGCTTTTGTCTCTCTAACTCTCGCCACCATTTCAAATCCTACATCCCAGATTCTGATTGTGTCTCCCAAACCCAGAGAGGCTACCTTCTCTGCATGGGTCCCCTTCTGCTCTGTGATCCAGAAATGTCTGCAGGAAGAAAGTCAAACCAATTGTGGGGCTCATCTATATTTTCCCTCCTCTTGGGGATCACCCTGCACTGCTTGTGGATGATGATGAAAAACAGTTTTTCATGTATTATATCCAGTTTGATAGTTGTAACAGAAATCAATTCCAATATCAGCTACAGTTTCATAGCCAGAAACAGAAAAGTCTCCTGTTTTTTTATTAAAAAAACAAAGCAAAACACATACACACATGGTATCTTCTTTCTTGGACGCTGCTGTGCTGGGTTGTGATGGTGGTTGTGTTAGCCAAGTTATAGACTTGAGAAAAGCTGGCTTGCAGACAAAGCTAATATGACAAGAATGGCAGGGACTTCCCTGGTGGTCCAGTGATTAAGAGCTCGCCTGCTAATGCTGGGGACATGGGTTCGATCGTTGGTCCAGGAAGATTCCACACTGCAGGGCAACTAAAGCAATGAAACAAAGGGAGAATGCCTGGGTCCTTGGTGACATCATCAACCCACTGAACTACTCACCCGAGGAAACATACTGCCTCCCCTCCCGAAGAATTAATGGTATATGAAAAAACTTTTTTTCTTAATTTTTAAGGCAGTTGGGTTGCAATTTTTGTTATTTGATGTCAAAGGTATCCTAATTAATACAAATTAGTATACTAATAAAATAGCAAATGCTCAGTACTTGTTAGTAAGTAATAAAAAGTATATAGTTGTAGAGCACTGTGTGCCATTTAGGCTGTGCACTGAGAGACTTAGATGTATATTATCGCACTTAGGGCTTCCCTAGTGGCTCAGATGGTAAAGAATCCACCTGTAATGCGAGAGACCTTGGTTCCATCCCTGGGTTGGGAAGATTCCCTGGAGAAGGGAACAGCTACCACCTGCTCCAGTATTCTGGCCTGGAGAATTGCATGGACTCTATAGTCCATGGGGTTGCAAGAAGTCAGACACGATTGAGTAACTTTCACTTCAGTATCTCACTTGATGTCATAGCCAACCAAGTAGGTAGTTAGTAGCAATCCTACTTTATAGATTCAGAACTTGAGGCTGAGAGAAAAACAGTTTTCAAGTTTACAGATTTAATCCAATCTCTGGCTTCTCTGCCTTCAAAATTACACTGTTATTTAATCTTTCTAATACTCGTTTTTAAGTCCTTAAACTTAATCTAGACCATAGATCTTTTCATTAAAAGGAGAAAACTGATCAATGAAAAAAGTACCATTCAAGATGGGAAACCAGGAGACCCAAATGTTAGCTCAGTCAAGAGAAAGTTCTAAGCTAGTCCTGGATCCTAAATTCCCCTGCTTGCCATTTCTGAGGATAAAGTTTGAATGTTTTCTGCTAAGTCGGGACAGCTGGCCCAATCAGAATAAAGACCACCTGAAGCAGGCAAGCATCTGGGAATCAGAGTTAGGTCCCCAGCAGCAAAAGATCCAGAAGTGCAACAAGGCTGACACAGCAACCAGGGCGCATTGTCAGGACCTCCCAATCTGAGGAAGTTTTCAAGTCAGAGTCAGGGACACAGGAGGTGGGAAACAGAAATTGCTGGGAAAAGCCCAGAGTCCCATGTCATGGCCCTGCTATCAGGAAACTGAATGATGCTTGTTTAGAGATGCTGGAAAGAGGGGAAGAGCCACAGTCCTTAAAGCTCACTTTGTTTGTGCTCGGAATGCCAAAGTGATAGTTTTAAAACTTTGAGAGATATAAAAAATGGACTGCATTCTGGTGAATACAAACAGTAAATCCTCTAGGAAGCTCTTTATAAGTCACTTAGTATAAGTGAAGTTTCTGAGAGCTGCTATCAGCAGAGAGAGAGAGAGAAAGGTGGAGAAACTCAGGAGCAGGCGAGAAGATGAGCCATACGGATGCAGGGCAGCAAGCCCAGAGCTGGGGTCCAGGGGGTCAACTGCACAGGATCCAGTTGATCCAGTAGATCATTGCAGAAAGATCCTTCTGCAACAACTGACTCTAGGCAGACTCAAGATGAGAATGGGCATGAGGCTGAAAAAGCGCATTTCTGTCCCTAACTAGTGCCTTTCCTAAATAGGTTGGGCAATAAACAGGAGTGAGTCATCAAGGCAGTGAAAACATGTCACCAACAAAAAAGAGGGTACCTGGAGGGATGGAGGGAGTGTGTGTGTGTGTGTGTGTGTGTGTGTGTGTGTGTGTGTGTGCGCTGGAGGGAAGTAAGCCAAGAGACAGAAGGAAGGGGACTCATCCTTCTCCCCAGTCCCCAGAAATCTGAAAATGACAATAATTTGGGTAGAACTGTCTTCAGAAGTGGGGAGGAGACAAGAGACATCTAAGGCATGACAGACTGAGTAAAAAGAGCAATAAAAATTGCATTAGCTACGGAGGAGAACAAGGAAAAATGAAAACAGAGAATTTGCTGGTGGGGGAGGGTGGGACGGTGGTTATTTCAATACATAGCTTTTTAAAAATGACATCCTGTGTTTGAGAGTCCGGATTTCATCTGGATAGTCCTAAATCCCTGTCCTGGAATTTAACTTGCTGCCCCAGGGGCTGGTAGCACTTTAAATTGATCCTGAGAACAAAGAAGGGAGACTTTGCCACATTTTAATGGCCTCCAGCTGCTGGGCCAGCCCCTCCTAGGCCTTAGCCCTGACCACACCCTCAGAACACTCTGCTTTTGGGCAGTCTGTGCTCCCTGAGGTTTGGCTGTGTCGGAGTTAGATCCGCTCCCTGGAAAATGTTACTACCCATGTCACCGGTTGCAGAAAGCATTCTGCCTTTGGCATGAGGACCCTTGCTGGCTTTAATTTCTCAGGCTCTCCCATAGGGAGGGGAGGGATGGGGATGAGGGGAACTCCAGTGTGGACAGGGAGACCTGCTGAAAGGCCTGGGCTGGTTGATCAGTGGAAGCCTGACACTCCCCTTGCTAAGTGGTCCTTCCAGCCTGGGTAAAACGACGTGACATGTAGCCTGTCATCCAGCTCCACCTTTGCGGCTTCTCACAGGGGACGTTCAGTAAGCTAACCCATTATACAAATCACCAGATTTGAAGGTTCCTCCCTCTTAAGCCCAGCCAGGAGAACCTGGATGCTTAAATCGCCTATGTCCTGCGTTCATTAAATTTTTAAGCTTAAAATTAAATGAAACACTATGAAGGTTTCTCAAAAAATTAAAAATTATCACACCACCCAGCAATTCCACTTCTAGATATGTACCCCACAGAAGTGAAAGCAGGTGCTCATACTAATGTTTGTGCCTCAGCTTTCATAGCTTCATTATTCACAGTAGTGAAAAGGCAGAAGTAACCCACATGTCCATCACCAGGTGGGTGGATGACAAAACCTGGTACATACAGATAACGGAA
Source organism: Antilocapra americana (assembly GCA_007570785.1). NCBI lineage: Eukaryota > Metazoa > Chordata > Mammalia > Artiodactyla > Antilocapridae > Antilocapra > Antilocapra americana. The sequence goes on from ML661955.1 coordinate 4,332,299, forward strand.
TATTAATCAGCCTTAAAAGGAAGGGGAAACCTGACATATGCTACAACATCAATGAACCTTGAAAACAGTATGCTCAGTAAAAGAAGACAATCACAAAAGGACAAATAGGATCCTACTTATATGTGGTACATGGAATAGTCAAAGTGACAGAGACAAAAGAATGGTGGTTGCCAGGGAAAGTAGGGAATGGAGAGCTGATAAAGAGAGAGGATCAGTTATGCTGATGAAAAGGTTCTAGACCTGGATATTGGTGCTGATTGCCCAACAATGTGAATGTGCTTAATGCCACTGAATTGTCCACTTAAATGGTTCAGATGGTCAACTTCTGTGTATTTTACTACGAAAATTAAATGAAACACATTAAGTAATTTAGTTATTCACTTAGTTAATGAGCATTTATGGGGAACTTACTAGACAGAATACAAGCAGAGAGTAAAAAATGTTACTGCTCCTGGAGAGGTCACCATCCAAGGTGCCAAATACAGTCTACCCAAACTAGACTCATTTCCTTCCTAGACACTGTCAAGGGAATCCATAGATAGAAATCTGTCTTTTTTTTGCCAATCTTTTTTAAAAAAATTCTTTCAAATCTTAGTCCTCTCTACCTAGTCCCTTTCTCCCCTATACTTGTACACACCTATATACCTTTACAAACCCTTATAATATCATCATGTAATCACTGGCCTGTGTATTTATCTCTTCTAGACTCTGATCTCCCTGATTTACCCCTCCGCTAACACCAGAAATGCTGCATTCATGTGTCAGAGAATGTGGGATGAGCCTTGCTACTTCAAATGTGGTCTGAGAACCAGCTATGTCAGCATCACTTGGAAGCTTATTAGCAATGCAGGCTCTGAGACCCCGCTCAGACCTATTTAATCAGAGTTTGCATTTTTATAGGTGCCCCAGATGATCTGATTGGATTCCCTGATGGCTCAGATGTAGAGTCTGCCTGCAATTTAGGACACCCAGCTTCGATCCCTGGGTCAGGAAGATCCCCCTGGAGAAGGAAATGGCAATCCAATCGAGTATTCTTGCCTGGAAAATCACATGGGCAGAGGAGCCTGGCAGGCTATAGTCCATGGGATCAAAAAGAGTCAGGCATGACTGAGCAACTTCACTTTCACTTTCAGATGATCTGCATGTACTTTCCAATTTGAGCAGCTTCAGGGGTGAGGGGGTAGAGGTTAACATAGGTGGGGGTAGAGGTTAACATAGGTGGGTGGAGAGCATGTACTTGGGTGTGTGTGTTCACACACACTTTTTTGTAGGATCTGACCACCCCTCAAAGAAGACCCTAATTGGTAGCCTCTGGAAACATCCCCTCTAATTATTTAACCCATCTCTAGATAGATTAACCACAACTTTTTTCCCAAACAGTGACTGAACAGAACTTAAGCAAGAAGTAGAAGAAAATGAGCCGTAATACAGAGGATTCCAGCCTGCCCGTGGGTGAGGCTCCATTCAGCACAATGGAACAGTTACTACTTCCTCATGTTAAATCTAAATACCACAGCAAAGTTGATGTGGCAAAATCCCTTGCCTAGTAAAGATTTCTGCTTTCTGGCTGACTGTTTCTTTCTTTCAAGGAAGAATTTCAAAGAGTCACATGGTTGTAAAGGTGAATTTTTAAGCTTCTACTTTATTTTTTTTTCTTTTTTTTAAATTGTTTTTGCCATACATTGTCATGACATCACCATGGGTTTACATATGCTTCCCCTCCGGAACACCCCTCCCTCTTCCCTCCCCCCCCCCCCCTGTGACTCGGGAAATCTCGCTGCACCAGCCCCGAGCATCAATCCTGGGCTGGCGATTGATTAGACATATGAAAATTAACATGCTTCAATGCCCTTCTCCCATATCATCCCACCCTTACCCTCATCCACAAAGTCCACGAGTCTATTCTATACATCTGCGTTCCTTTTGCTGTCTCATATGTTGGGTTCTCGTTACGTCTTTCTAAATTCCATATATATGCGTTAATATACTGTATTGTTGTTTTTGCTTCTGGCTTACTTCACTCTGGATAATGGGCTCCAGTTTCGTCCATCTGAGTAGAATTGCTTCAAATGAATTTTTTTTTAATGCTGAGTAATATTCCATTGTGTATATGTACCACAGCTTTCTTATCCATTCGTCAGTTGATGGGCATCTAGGTTGCTTCCATGTCCTGGCTATTGTAAACAATGCAGCGATAAACATTGGGGTACACGTGGCTCTTTTAATTCTGGTTTCCTCGGTGTATATGCCCAGTAGTGGGATTGCTGGGTCATATGGCAGGTCTATTTGCAGCTTTTTAAGGAACCTCCACAGTGTTTTCCATAGTGGCTGTACTAGTTTGCATTCCCACCAACAGTGTAAGAGGGTTCCCTTTTCTCCACATCCTCTCCAGCATTTATTGCTTGTAGACTTTTGGATGGCAGCCATTCTGACTGGTGTAAAGTG
>ML661955.1:4335143-4416331 GCA_007570785.1 Antilocapra americana
TTGGAGAAATGTCTGTTAAGTTCTTTGGCCCACTTTTTAATTGGGTTGTTTATTTTTCTAGAATGGAGCTGCAGGAGTTGTTTGTATATTTTTGAGATTAACTGTTTGTCCGTTGTTTCATTGGCTATTATTTTCTCCCATTCTGAAGGCTGTCTTTTCACCTTGCTTATAGTTTCCTTTGTTGTGCAAAAGCTTTTAATTTTAATTAGGTCCCATTTGTTTATTCGTGTTTTTATTTCCAATATTCTGGGAGGTGGGTCATGGAGTATCCCGCTTTGGGTTATGGCAGAGAGTGTTTTGCCTATGTTATCCTCTAGGAGTTTTATAGTTTCTGGTCTTATGCTTAGATCTTTGATCCATTTTGAGTTTATCTTTGTGTATGGTGTTAGAAAGTGTTCTAGTTTCATTCTTTTACAAGTGGCTGTCCAGTTTTCCCAGCACCACTTGTTAAAGAGGTTGTCTTTTCTCCATTGTATATTCTTGCCTCCTTTATCAAAGATAAGGTGTCCATAGATGCGTGGATTTATCTCTGGGCTTTCTATTCTGTTCCATTGATCTATGTTTCTGTCTTTGTGCCAGTACCATACTGTCTTAATGACTGTGGATTTGTAGTATAGCCTAAAGTCAGGTAGGTTGATTCCGCCAGTTCCATTCTTCTTTCTCAAGATTGCTTTGGCTATACGAGGTTTTTTGTATTTCCATACAAATTGAGAAATTATTTGTTCTAATTCTTTGAAAAAGACCTCTGGTAGCTTGATAGGAATTACATTGAATCTATAGATTGCTTTGGGTAGTATACTCATTTTCACTATATTGATTCTTCCAATCCACGAACACGGCACATTTCTCCATCTGTTTGTGTCCTCCTTGATTTCTTTCATCAGTGTTTTATAGTTTTCTATATATAAGTCTTTTGATTCTTTAGGTAGAAATACTCCTAAGTATTTTATTCTTTTTGTTTCGATGGTGAATGGAATTGTTTCCTTAATTTCTCTTTCTGATTTCTCACTGTTAGTGTATAGGAATGCCAGGGATTTCTGTGTGTTAAGCTTCTACTTTAATACCTCCATTTCACAGGAGAGCAAACTGAAGACCAAGTGAGGCTGAAGGAGCTTGACCGGACTTGGCCCCTAGGATCAAGGCTAGACTGAAGCGGTGAGCACCCGGCAGATTAATGAGTTGATGTCCCTTCAACTTGTTATTTTTGAAATATTTGTTCAACACTTATCTGGTATTCCATGGATAAACTGATCTTCTATTAATAAAAATTGCATACAGAAACAGATCCTATTGTTAATTTATATCTACTGGCCAAAACAGAGTCTTTGTACCAAAAAAACCTGGTAAAATATTTTCCACTTTTGTGATGTTCTTATTCTCACTTCCATTTTCTTTTATACTTTTCTAAATACGACAGCTTCATCATGGGAATATGAAAGGGTTTGCAATTTAAATAAAAAGAATTAGATTACTTGATCTTAGTAAGTAGCACTCTTTGCCCTGCTCAGGTCCAGTATTCATCTAATTGCGACTGCTAACTTCAGATATGGTGGCATCAAGCACGTGTATGTGGCCCTTCTGTGTACAATCCACAGAGACAGGTCAATTTGGCAGAGTGGGTTGTTCTTTTTTTTTAATTTAAGTGTTGTTGATTAACAGTGTTGTGTTAGTTTCTGATATACAGTAAAGTGATTCAGTTGTATATATATTTATTTATGTATATTCCTTTTTATATCATTTTCCATTATGGTTTATCATAGGATATTGAATAAAGTTCCCTGTGCTACACATTAGTACTTTGTTGTTTATCCGTTTTGACAGACTGTTTTTAAATTTACTACTCAAGGGTGTTGTGTGTTTTGTGGAGACAGACCAATAGTCACATGACTTCAGGGGAAATCTAAATTAAGTGGTAATCGTTCCAATTTATAATAGCAGTGTTCTGTTACCCCGGGGAAGTTGCTTGGCTGGATCTTATTAATCCAGCTCTGACTGAAATCTAGGCATCTGGGCATATCTGGAAGATTAAAGGGACAGGCTTCCAGGAGACTATTTGCATGAAGCACCAAGGAGGGCCGTGGAAGAAGGGATTACTGGAAAAAGAGGCATCCTGATGAGTCAGACCCACAAACTTGTCTCAGCACCTCCCATTTTCTACTGGCAGCTCCATTTGCCCAAGGGACCTTTGGAATATTCCCTGGCTTCTCCCGCTTCCTCTTCTTATGGTATAAGGGTAGACTTGATCCAGAATGTGGCTCTGGCACTGGGGAGTAGTGAGCTCAGTGCTCTTCACCACAGGTTCCAGCATCAAACACTGGGGGACCCATGGAGGCCAGAGAAGGAGAGGAGGAGCATGGGGGATGTCGCATGGGAGTTGGAAGGACTTGTTGATGAGCACAGATAAGCCTTCCCGGGGTACCTAGAATAGGACCAGAGGGCCAGCTATAGCACTATTAGGGTTAGTCTATTTATTTCCTATGCTCTCTTGTTCTGATGGAAGAAACAATAAACCAGGAGTCAGGACCTCTGCTTTTTCCTACTCAGGTGACCACTGGCGTTTAGTGATCTCTCTGATCCTCACTTTCCTCTTTCATAAAATAGGACTCCAATAGTTGCCTAATCCCTTTCCAAGAATATTGAGTTTCATGTGATATAAAGTACTTGAAGGGCTTCCCTGGTTGTCCAGTGGTTAAGAATCTGCCTGCCAGTGCAGGAGACATGGGTTCGATCCCTGGTCTGAGAAGATCCACATGCTGCAAGGCAACTGAATCCACTGACCCTATGCACCACAACTACTAAGCCTCCTTTCTAGAGCCCACGAGCTGCAACTACTGAAGCCACACGCCCTAGAGCCTGTGCTCCACAACAAGGGAAGCCACCACAATGAGAAACTCATGCTCCGCAACTAGAGAGTAGCTCCCACTCACTGCAACTACAGAAAGCCTGTCACAGCAACCAAGACCCAGCACAGCCATAAAAACAAAAACCTTGAAAGTGTTTTGCTAACTGTAAACAAAAGTAAGGTATTAACCAGAAAAAAGTCAACCCCCAAGGTTATAGCCTGAGAGAGAAGGCTGTAGACTAAGATGAGAGAGGCACCTAGGAACCCAAAGTTAGAGATTTGACATTTGTGCTGAAAGAACCAAGAAATACTATGAGATAGCTAACACCAGCTGCTTGGCAGAGGAGCTGAGTGTGAATGGTGCCCCCTGGAACTGTGTGACAGAGCTCAGTTTCTTTGGGCCCCCACATCTCCTTGTGTTGCATTAAAACTTGATTGTGTGTTTGAATCACCTGCACTAGATTTTATTTGTCTGCAGAGGTACTTTTTAGAGGGGAAGAAGCTAAGGAAGAATGATAAACAGTGGGCAAAATCTCTGAGTGGACACGCCTATCTATATAGTATCCTGGGTGGTGGCCGAGAAAAGCTTAACCCAAGATCTCGCAGAGCCGCATGTCACATCCTGTCTAGAAGAGGGCTTTCCCAGGCAGGCAGGCGGCTCTCAGCATTCCATAGTCATTGCCATTATGTCATAGTCTCAGGTTCTTTGATAGACAGGTAACATATAGAGAAGTACAGGTTATGGCACGCAGTGCTCCAACAGGCTCTGGGCCACACAAACCAAAGTAGTGACTTGAATGGTAGAAACCCTTCTGTAAGAAGTTAAAGTGGGCTTGCTTATGTTAGAAATCATTGTTAGCCTCACCAGTGGATCCTATTACAATGGAAAATTTGCGTGTGCTTTCAGGTGAGGAAGGGTGTCCTTTCCTCGGGAAGGAATACTACAGAATGTTGTGCTAATCACATTTGGACAAAAAGTATTGCAGAAATTTCCCTGCTCCACACAGAAAGCCTCAGCAGTGAAACCAGAAAATGCAATCTTGGCAGAAACCGCTGGGGTTCCTGGAAACCCATTCAGTGCAGACACCTGGGGCCAGATCCTTAGAGCAAAAGAGGTATTCCCTTCTTATCCTGGCCGATGACGACAGCTGCTCTGTGGTCCACTGCCCAGGGTCTAAATGGTTCAGTTGCCAATCAAACAATCTTCAATCAGTCACCAAGCTCTAAATTTCTATGAGTCTGTCATCAAATTCTCCATTTGTGACGAAGTATCCAAGGGTCTATCTCTGACTCCATGGAAGTTATAGGGTCTCTTCTTCTCATCCCCCGTTCTCCCAAGAGCTTATCTGTTTGAAAAACCAGTGAATAAAACTAAAGAGCATCTATTTAACATTTTCTGTTACAGCCTTGCAAGCGAATTACTTTTCCAGATAAACTGAAATTTACTTTATTAAGTGCCAAGGATTTATTTGAGTTTGTTTTGATGGAAATCTTTCCAAAAATGTATTATACAACTCTCTATTTTCTTTTCTTTCTTTCTTTTTTTTATTTTAAATTAAGACTGGGGAGATTTATTAATCTTTTCAGGAACTCTGATACAAAGCACAGTAAAAGGCCACAGACCAGTAAATAAACATCATGGTTTTTGGCTCTTTCACAACTGCTGCTATGGCCATAAGAGCAAAACACCCTTTTTCATCACTTTGAACGGAAGAGTACAAATGGCAAATAAAAAGCTTTAGTCACTTCTCTGATTTAAAAGTTTAATAAAGCTTTAAGTGTTTGCTGGTTTAAATATTACCTATCTAAAAAAAATACTTAAAAATTTTTTAACATGAGATTTACAGAGAAAGTGACTTGGTTTTGAAGGCAGTGCAGTTGGTTCCTATGCCATAAGAAAGACACTTACCCTCCAGGTTTATGAATTAGTAAAGTAACAGATTGTATTATAGGCCTGAGTCACATAAATTTATATATTAGCATTATCTTTACATTTACAATATAAACACAACTGTATATATATATTAGCTTCGTTTTCCAAAATAATAGGCAACTCATTAGCCTAAGACACCATAGTCTACAAAACAAAAAGGCACATCTGTATACATTCATGCTCTTATTCCTTCCATGCTTGGGTTAGGTGGTCTACATTTTGACCAAATGATAAATACAGTGTATTCTGTTATTTTCATTCTATTTTTCACTTTTGCCTTCAGCAGAAAATTCTGGCATTTAAGACATGACATTAAAGAGTTTAAGAACAGTGGGTGTTATTTACAATTTTCTTAAATGTAAAAACTAGAAGATGGTCAAAGAGGCTTAAAAAATCTGTATCACCACATATGTGTATAAATTCACTGCCTTAAAAAGTCTTGAATTCTACCCCTTTTTTCTCAAAGTTATGATACTGAACATGATGTAGTCTTTATTTTTTTAATGGAAACAAGTCTTTATTAAGTAACTTTTAACATCAGAAAAATAAAACTCTTGCAGTTCTCTGTACGGCAAATGTATCATATCAGTGCTCCGGCTATCTTAAAAGCCCTTTACCATAAAATATTTGGTTTTAAGGTTTACTCAAATAGAATGTATAATCCCTATGACTCCCCTACATATACATGACAAAACAGTGCAGTAAAATTAGTAAATACTAAACTGTATTGATAATTTATCCTTCTCAGTTTGTGGTTTTTAGAAACAGTACAAGTACCTAATGCATGTCGATTCCTTGGCTTATAAGTTACAGTGTACGATGCAATAAAATACAAAATACATACTAGGTGACCATCTGTTTTATCTACAAGACAACAGCTAAAGATTAGGTTTCAGTACTGACATTTAACTATCCTACAAGCAATTAGCATTGCCTCAGAAATGTAGCCTTTCTTTAAGCTACTATTCATTTGCCATCATTTGTTCAACAAATGTTTTGTACGTAACTAGTATTGATTAGACCCTCCTAATTCCTGGGAATACAATGCACTGTACATAAATCCTGTCCTCTAAGAGCTGCCAGGCGATGGAGGAGAGAGAGAAGTTAACAAGCCGTTGTTGATCAGTGAGCTACTACCCTGGTAGGGTACAGGGAGAGGACTTTACACTCAAGGTCAGGAAAGGCTTCCAAAGGCCCTTACAACTGGAAACTGAAGTACCAGCAAAACTTAGTTGAAGCAGGAATGAAGAACTGAAGGGCATCTTTCCAGAAGCTGCGACGGCTGCTAAGTCGCTTCAGTCATGCTTGGCTCTGTGTGACCCCATAGACAGCTCACCAGGCTCACCAGGCTCCTCTGTCCCTGGGATTCTCCAGGCAAGAGTACTGGAGTGGGTTGCCATTTCCTTCTGCATCTTTCAAGAAGAGAGACCGGCAAAAGCAAATGCCAGACATACTATGAAGTTTGAGGGAAAATGCAGAGAAGACCAAGGGGGTGGGGGGTGGGGGCACGCAGTAGGGGGAATGTGCTGTGGTGAAACCACAGGGCATCTAGTGCAAAGAAGGCTAGAGTCTGGAGGCATTAACAGAACCAAGACACCAAGAGCTTCCTCTGTCTTTGGATACCAATTGGATCTTTCAGTCTGTGCACAGCACAATCTGACTTATCAGCAAACAAATGTTAATTGGCCACCTATCGGATGCCAGGTGCTGATAAAAACAATTGCTAACCATGAGTGCTTGCTATCTGCCAGACATGTCTCTAAGCACTTTTGAAAGTTGCCTTTTTTAATCCTTAGGAAATGGGCCTTACCCCCAGGGGATTTCCCTGGTGGCACAGTGGGTAAGAACTCATCTGCCAATGCAGGGAACCCAAGTTTGATGCCTGGTCTGGAGAGATTCCACATGCCAAGGGACAGCTAAGCCTGTGATCCACACCTGCTGACCCTGCATGCTCGGGGCCAGTGCTCTGCAATAAGAGAAGCCGCCACAATGAGAAGTCTGCGCACAGCAATAGCACCCACTCACCACAGCTAAAGGAAGCCTGTGCAAAGCAACGAAGACCCAAAGGAGCCAAAAATAAAATAAATAGACAAATAAAAATTTTAAAAAATACTATGCCCATTCTACGGATGAGCAAATTAAGATCCCAAGAACTTAGGCAGCTTGCTCATAGCTACCCTGCTCAACTGGCCCATGCCATAGTAGGTGCTACAGATACTGAAGACACATCTCGGCAAATTTTTGTAAAAGTGCATGGCATTCTTTTTACAATCTCCACCATCATTTCTGCCTTACTCTATGGATCAAAGCAGTCCCAAAGACCCTCCCAAGAAAAGGGGACTTTGACCTCACCACCAGATGGGAGGAGAACCAATGTTGTATTGTCAGAAGAGCATGAAGGTAGGAGATATTTTGGCTCCCATGTTTGGAAAATGCAGTCCGCCTGGGGGTACCTTGGAAAAAGGTCCACAGGTGGAAGGGCTTGACCCACTGCCTGGCCGGGCCCATTGTGCAGTAAACAAACTACATTAACCCATGCAGCAACCTCGGGCCCAGGAGGGGAGACCCTGGCCTGACCGAGGGAGGGAGTGTTTTCTGAATCTCCACACTGAACCACCTGGGATCATTTTTATCTTACGTTGCCAAGGTCTTATTAGCAAGACTGGTGTAGCTAGGTGCACAGATAGAAGTATCCAATGATGTGAAGGTCTCCAGTCTACCAAGCGGGGGGAACGCTGCAAGTGAGGGGCGGCTATGGGGGGCTGGGGGCAGACGGTGGGCCCCCCGCCACCATAGTTTATAGTGTTTGTCTCTGAGAGTTGATGATACTTGAGTCGCTACCTCTCCCCAGAAGGTTGTATTTCATTAATTACGAACATAGTGGTTACCCTTCGAGAGCCTATTTGGGAAGGAGTATCCTGGAAAAGACTGGAATTGCTGGTAGTACAGTGGATGGAGGTTCAATGTATCTAGGCAAGCATTGTGTCAGCTGCTGATTTCTAGCCAAGATAAAAAAGCAAGAAATTGTAAACACACACACACACACACACACACACACCAGGACTCCCTGATGGCTGAATCTGTTTTACTGTAGCGAGTGGTCAGAGAAGTGAAATAGTGGAACAGACACTCAGATAGGTAAACTGCAGAGGCTCCTAAATATCAGGCTAGTATCTTCTTACTTAGAGCAGTCATTTCTAAACAGTTTTGATCACACAATTCAATAATAGGACATTTTTTTGAGCACCCCTTGTTGAAATGAATACCCATCACAAGTATTTATTAGTATATACTAATAAATGGTGTACATTATACAACCTTTCCAAGAAGAGAATTAAGGTAGAGGCCAGATAATTATTAAAGATAATCCTAGTTATTGTTATTTTTAACATCTTTTTCTAATTAATTTTTTTCTGTATCTCAACAGATGAGCACACACACTTAATATTAGAGGCCTCTGGCTCAGACAACGCTTTGAAGGGTCTTGATCCTAGAAGGGACAAGGTCAAGGTGGCATAGGAGGAAATCTAGGTTGGTGGTGCTTATTATCTCTAGACCTCGGCGGGCCCTAGCCCTTGCCGTGGTTTTGTTACCAAAGAGAATCTATTATTCAAGAGTGAACTCACCTGGCTCCCTCCTGGCTTTCCCCATCTCTCCTTTCCCAGCTCTTCAGGGTTGGGATACTCATTGCATTGTTCCAGCCGCTGAACAAACTGCATGGAGATCTGTAGATCTGCAATGTATCAAATAAGGGAAAATCATGTCTCATTCTGTCAAAGTTTTTTCCTTGATCCAGCCTGAAAAGATACCCAGTCTGTCTTCCTTTGCTACCATGTGCTACAATTTCTTTCATCACCAAAATCTTGATAGCTCCCTTTCTCTGGCGGCTTGTGTTGGAACCTTGTGAATCACCCGGTGGGCCAATACTGCTGTTCTATGTAGGCGAATGTCTGATAATATTGTGTAATATGAGTTCAGCAGTGTGAATACGCACAGCTGTCGAATGTTAATTCTCTCGGCAGGCTTTAAAACACAAGCACCAGTCAGTCCTAAAATGTCTGGTCCTCTTGTTTGTCAATAACCCCAAGGCTGGGGGTTGGTTGGAGTCCATGGGCTTACACTTTCCAACCAGTCATGGAAAGCCTGTCTGCCTACCCTCTTTCATTACTGCTACCTTCTGGAGGATGTGGTCATTTATTCATTTTTACTGGCTGATGGTGGGAACCCAGGTTTAACTGGTTTTTCAGAGTCTCTTGGGGAGGTGGGCTTAAGGTGGGTGATAATGAATAAGCCACAGCCTTGCTGTGGTTCTAGGACCAGAGTAGGGTGAGGCAAGTGTGGTGCCCAGTGTGCTGAGCTTTAGGAGGTATCAGTCTTAGCATCACCCATGTGCAGGGCTGGCATCTGAGACAGATGCCTCTTCAAATCTTGCCTTGCTCTTGGGGTCCCTCTCCAGACTGACTGTTGTTCATCGTTCAGTGACTAAGTCAAGCCTAACTCTTTGAGACCCCATGGACTGCAGGACGCCAGGCTTCTCTGTCCTTCACCATCTCCTGGAGCTTGCTCAAACTCATGTCCATTACGTTGGTGATGTCATTCAACCATCACATCCTCTGTCACCTCCCTGTCCTTCTCCCTTCAATCTTTCCCAGCATCAGGGTCTTTTCCAATGAGTCGGCTCTTTGCATCAGGTGGCCAAAGTATTGGAGCTTTGGCTAGACTGAGTTAGTGTCCAAGATAGAGCTGTTGAGATGTGAGGAGATGGATAATTTTTTTTTTTTTTTTGCCAGGGTTTAAGCTGAATCCCATCTGGTCTAAGTATACACCAGACTCTGAGGTTTCAGTCCAGAGGGGCTGAGCCCAGATGGAGCTGGGAATGTAGCCCATGGTGATTCAGAGTTTTGAAAGTCTCTGAGGCTAGGAAAAATGAAATTGCAGAGATTGGGGGAGGAGAAATCATTCATGTCTCTTGCACACACACGTCATTGTGGCCCATGGTAAGTGGTTGGTGGCAGTTCCTTTGCTGTGGGGAGCATTTGAGTCATTCACCTGCATCCTGCTGGCTTAAGAAGCCCTGGCTTTTTAAGCTCTGACCAGTGGGCCATCTGTGACTGAGTTAAAAATGTTACTTTTGCAAATTGGCTGCTCTCTCTGCTCGGTTTCTAGCACATTGGCACTAATAATTTGAGTGTAATTCCGTTTGCTTTTTCATTCCTTCCAGGTCCTTCAGTAAAGAATAGCATCTCATGAAATTCTTCCAGCTCACACACTTCTAACCTTTGAGTCAACTTTGATGGTTGGTCAAAGAGTAACAAAATGCCTCCAAATGCACAGATTAAGCAGCTCTCCACTGTCCGAATACAGTTGAAGTATCCAAGAAAAGGACAAAAATGGAAGCAAAGATTGTCTTTTTTGCTTTGTTTCTTTCTTTTGAAATGGTGACAAGCTGGAAACAATCTAAATACCCAAAACAAGGAACTGGCCAAGTCAATTATGGTGCAGCAACTTGAGGGAATGCTATACAGCAGTTAAAACAAGTAAGAAAATGACCTATGAAAATATCTTTATAATGTTATAATTTAAATCCAGAATACAGAACTATACGTTCACTGTATGAAATATGTGAGTGCATGAACAGAAGAAACATGCATGCATAAAATTGTGTGCATGGGTGTGGTGACTTTTTCTCTCATTTAAACATGCTCTTAACGTTATCTATATAATGATATTGGTGTCCAAAAATTTTCTAAGTACTTTGAAAACAAAGAAAGACAATCTGATGAAGACTAGAGGTTAGTATCATTCAGTGAATGTCCAGACCCCAATGTGACAGGCTGAAGTGTTGGCTCTGGCTTCTTCTTCTTTTTTTTAATTCTTTTTATTTAATGAATTTATTTGGCTGCACCAGGTCTTAGTTGAGGCATAAGGGGTCTTAGTTCCCTGAACTGAATCCAGGTCCTCTGCACTGGGAGCATGGAGTCTTAGCCACTGGACCACCAGGGAAGTTACCGGGCTTTGGCTTCTAACTGTCTGGGTTGAGACCCGACTTTGCCACTTAGTCGAAACATGACCTTGAGCATATCCTTATCTCACATGTCAAATAGAGATAAGAATGGTGTCTGTTTCATAGGCTATTACAAGTTGCTGTGAGTTAGTGTATGTAGAGTGCTTAGAAAAATTCCTGGCCCAGAGTGAGCATTCAGCAAATATTAGCTCTTGTGATTATATTGTGGATGCAAGAAACATCAGTCTGGGCAGAAAGCTTAAGTTGGAAGAATTTCTCTGGCTTGACCACAACCCATTCTCATAGGTCTTCTCTGACTCTTTTCCAGGATGATTCATGAGTATTTGAAAAGAGAGGGGGTCCTTGCTGCCTCAGCTGGCTGGCCAAAAGGAAGCCTCCCCACTGCCCCTGGCTACCACTCTTGCCACCGTGGAGAGGCTGGTTATCCCTTCCAAGGACAGAAAGGCACCTGCTGCTGATGCTGCAGGGCTGGCACTCAGGGTGGCAGCTACTGCAGATGCCACAGCTGGGGCCATCTCCTGTGGATGCCCAGAGTCACATGCTGGCTGCCCCCTGTTAGTCTCCTCTGTGCGCTGCCACCTTGTCCTGGGGGGAGCATGGCTTCTACCTTTCATGTGTGTGCAGCCCACTCACCCTCAGTCCGTGGGGACGGGGACAGGTCTGAGTGACAACACCGCCACTCTTCGCCCTGCCCCTCCTTCCGCCGCTGAGTCAGTCATGAGCCACAGACTGTGTGTGGCTGACCCTCCCCTTGTTCCCAGGAGGCCCCACCTGTCTCCTTGCCAGCCACCTCGCACTTCTCAGCAGGACAAGCCCAGACCTGACGGAATCCTCACAGGAGGACAGTTCTGCTCCAGCTGGGACCCCGTGCAGCATGAAACCGGCCTGACATCCAACCTTGAGAAAACATCTGGATGCAGGAATGAGAAACAGATGCCCGCCCAGACAGACCAAGGGCAGGGATCAGTGTGGGAGGTGAGCGCCTGAGGCTGCTGCTGACTGGACAAGAAGGGTGAGGAGAGGAGGAAGGACGACAGGCAGCTGCTGAAAACGAACAAGGGAGGTCCCCAGCAGATGCTAAAAAAAAAACACCTCAAGTTCATTTGCACACATCAGCTTCAATCTCCCCAGAGTACCTTCCTTAGTCCTTACCGCTCCACCCCGCCTCCCCCCCATTCTTTTCTGGCTTCTAATCTTCACAAAAGAAGAGTGTTTGAGGTTGGGGGAGGGCAGGGGCTGTTCGTTAGTGTGACTGGCTTACATACCTTGTTCTAGAGACAGACCTACTATTCAAGTAAGGCTTTCTTTCCCCTTCACCAGAGTGGGATTAGAAATGGGGACAAGTTTCCTTACTAAAGGGGAGGGAGTATGTTTGAGGAAAACTGGATGTTGTGAAAAGGGAAGAAGAGACAACAGCAAAAAGCCCTGGTGGAAATAAAGTGCCCCACCAGTCCTGTACCCATTAAAGTAATGCCGGCGTTGCCTGGCAGGTTTATCACTCCCTTACAGCTCCTCAGCGTGGGAGCAAGGCTCTTTTTAAAAATGAGAATGGAGTTGCGAGCTGCTGCTCCAGTATGGAAGGGCAGGTCTCCCTGTCTCTCCCCGTCAGTGATCCTCACCACCACCCCCAACCTTGGACTTCTCCCCAGCCTCTAGGACCATCACTAAAATTCATTTCACTCTTTAATTAGATTTCATGGAGTAAGGGATTGGGAGGGGTGCTGGGAAAGGCATTCATATGACCTCTTTCTGTAGAGAGGGGTAATGCTGTTGATAGGGGAGGTGGGACAATGGTTGCCATGGAGACATATTCCCAGACATACAGACACACACTCATTTAAATGCCTTTTTTTTTTTCCAGCAGGGGAAGGATCCGGTGCCCTATTTTTAGTGTCAGATTTCAGCAAAACAATTCACTTTCATTTCATCACACACACACTGCTGGGTTTTAAAGTAGGTCACATTTTCTAACCATATCAAGAGCTCAGATCTGTCTTGCTCAAGTAGTGCAAGGTTCCACAGAAGATTTTACTGATTGAGACGGAGATCTCAGACTTGCCTTGGTACAGTTTCCTTTCATCTCTATTTGACAGGCATTAGAATAGGCAGAATGAAGAGCTTTGGGTAAATTTACATTTTAAAGACTAATACAAAATGTCTAAGCAGTGATGATGGTAAGGGGAGGCATAGAAATTAAAAACGACAAACTGGTCTGTTATTCTGCTATCAGATTATCACTGATTATTATAAAAAATATTCCTTGAATGCCACTCTGCACAGTCCATTGGGGAAGAAATAAGTCCTGACTGGTAGCTGTCCACTTTAAATCTTTAATCTTTACTCCAGCTTGACAGGGTATGCTAGAATATGTGAATCCAGAGTTTGGGGTTTTATTTCTGCTCCATGCCAAATTGCAGTTTTTAAGTGTTTTCGTCTGCATTTCTTGCTTCGTGCTCTTTGCCAAATTTCACAGCCCTTTGCTGACCAGAATACCCTATTGACTGGAATGAACACTGGACACTCCCCAGCAGAATTAGCCTGAAGCAAGATTGTGAATTGGTCCAGAATTTCCAGTCGCCCTAAACTCACCCACTTCCCCAGATGGTGTCAGTGCCTACTATTCCTTGGGTTTGGTCCTTTCTGAGGTGGCAATAAATCTAGAGTAATTTAGGAAGTATTACCCTCTCTTTCCTTGAAACTTGTTTTATATCGAGAACTTTCGTTTCTAATGGGGGAGTTATTTTTACACTGGCAGAGAATGTTGGCTTCCCTTTCATAGCATGGAGTGGGAAACTGCCTGTGTGTAGAATCAAAGGGTACCCTGTGGCCCACAGTCTTAAAAATATAATAGCCTGATAGAAAAAGGAAGACTGAAATGAAATCATCATGATAGAATACTAACCGTGTTATCCCAAATAGAGAGAGATCAGTTGACTAATTTTCTCCTTCCTAACTTTTTGTATTTTCTAAACTTCGTTGAGCATACACTGCCTTATTAATCAGGAAGTAATAAAAAAATGATAAACTCAGGTAGGCACTGGCTTCAGGACCCCAGGCTGTGCAGTCAGCTAAGCCAGGACCCAGTCTTGCCCAGCAGCCTTTGCACCACATAAAAGCCTGGCAGCCGACAGTGCCAGAGGCCAGCCCCACCCACCAGCACGCTCACAGCAGTCAGTCCTGCCACCATAGCAGGGCACATGCACCCCACATATGGGTTACCCCTAAAGCATATAGTTCTGGCGACCAGAAGGGAGTATGCTACTAGACCCCACAGAACATCTACCTAAAGCCACTTCTCTAAGATTCAAGGCTTCCCAGGTGGCTCAGTGGTAAAGAATCCACCTGCTAATGCAAGAGATGCAAGAGACACAGGTTTGATCCCTGGGTTGGGAAGATCCTCTGGGGTGGGAATTGGCAACCCACTCCAGTACTCTTGCCTGGGAGATCCCATGGACAGAGGAATCTGTCCACCTAACAAAATGTATTTTTCTGCTGTGTAGATTGCTGTGTAGGCTCCATTACGCTTCACAGGAAAAGGTCCTATCCTATAGGTTGTTGTTGTTGTTTAGTCTCTGAGTCATGTCCCATTCTTATGTGATCCCATGAACTCTAGCTTGCCAGGCTCCTCTGTCCATGGGATTTCCCAGGCAATAATACTGGAGTGGGTTGCCATTTCCCAGCCTATTCTCAGTAATGGCTGCTTTGTTTATGAAGACAGCCTCAGGTGGTCTGAAGCATGATGCAGCTAAGACCTGGCACAGCCAAGTAAATAAATAAATATTAAAAAAGATTTATCCTAAAAGATGATGCTGTGAAAGTGTTGCACTCAATATGCCAGCAAATATGGAAAACTCAAGAGTGGCCATGGGACTGGAAAAGGTCAGTTTTCATTCCAATCCTAAAGAAAGGCAATCCCAAAGAAAGCTCAAACTACCGCACAATTGCACTCATCTCACATGCTAGTAAAGTAATGGTTAAAATTCTCCAAATCAGGCTTTAACAGTACATGAACCATGAAACTTCCAGATGTTCAAGCTGGATTTAGAAAAGGCAGAGGAACGAGAGATCAAATTGCCAACATCTGCTGGATAATTTCCAGAAAAACATCTACCTCTGCTTTGTTGACTTCACCAAAGCCTTTGACTGTGTGGATCACAATAAACTGTGGAAAATTCTGAAGGAGATGGGAATATCAGACCACCTGACCTGCCTCTTGAGAAACCTGTATGCAGGTCAAGAAGCAACAGTTAGAACTGGATTCAGAACAACAGACTGGTTCCAAATAGGAAAAGGAGTATGTCAAGGCTGTATGTTGTCACCCTGCTTATTTAACTTATATGCAGAGTACATCATGAGAAACGCTGGGCTGGAGGAAGCCCGAGCTGGAATCAAGATTGCCGGGAGAAATATCATTAACCTCAGATATACAGATGATACCACCCTTATGGCAGAAAGTAAAGAGGAACTAAAAAGCCTCTTGATGAAAGTGAAAGAGAAGAGTGAAAAAGTTGGCTTAAGGCTCAACATTTGGAAAACTAAGATCATGGTATCTGGTCCCATCACTTCATGGCCAGTAGGTGGAGAAATAGTGGAAACAGTGAGAAACTTATTTTGGGGGGGCTCCAAAATCACTGCAGATGGTGATTGCAGCCATGAAATTAAAGGACGCTTACTCCTTGGGAGGAAAGTTATGACCAACCTAGACAGCATATTAAAAAGAAGACACATTACTCTGCCAACAAAGGTCTGTCTAGTCAAGGCTATGGTTTTTCCAGTAGTCATGTATGGATGTGAGAGTTGGACTATAAAGGAAGCTGAGTGCTGAAGAATCTATGCTTTTGAACTGTGGTGTTGGAGAAGATTCTTGAGAGTCTCTTGGACTGCAAGGAGATCCAACCAGTCCATTCTAAAGGAAATCAGTCCTGAATATTCATTGGAAGGACAGATGCTAAAGCTGAAACTCCAATACTCTGGCCACCTGATGTGAAGAACTGACTCATTTGAAAAGACCCTGATGCTGGAAAAGATTGAAGGCAGAAGGAGAAGGGGACGACAGAGGATAAGATGGCTGGATGACATCACCGACTCAATGGGCATGAGTTTGAGTAAACTTGGGAGTTGGTGATGGACAGAGAGGCCTGGTATGCTACAGTCCATGGGGTCGCAAAGAATCGAACACGACTGAGCGATTGAAGTGAACTGAACTGAAAAAAGGGAACAAAAGAAAGAAAAAGAAAAAACATCTCTCTGCCAAACAATAGGTGATAGCTTAGCTATGTAAAAAAAAAAAAAAAAAAGTGTTGCTGTCTTTCCAAAATTTACTACTTCAGATAGCCTCAACTAAGTATCATTAAACCAGGGGAGGGATGGAAAGAGGACAAAGGTCTACAATTCAAAGATCTAAGTCTTCAGGTTTAAAAGCTAATTTTAGACGAGATCTTTGGTTGTTACTTGTGCATGGAACTGATAGAAGGCACATGGAAGAGATGCCTCCTGTGTTTTTAAGGGAATTGCATGGCCAAAGACACTATAAGCCTAACCTGTGACTATTCAATGCCTAAAGCAAAAGTTGTGCTTCCAAATCTGTGTCAGCAGGAAATAGACCCTGAAAGCCAAGCAGCCCTCAAAATGCATACTTGCTATTTGCTGTCCCAGCCATGGCCATGCAGGGTAATGGACACAAAAGAACCTCCCAGAGGACAGTTGGTTGACCTCTTCTGTTTCAGAAGACAGTCTCCTCTATTTTTGCTCAGCAGGATTTAATCAGTGTTTTAGACTGTGACTACTGAGGGTTTCCCATTTTCTGAATGGCAGTTCTAATTACAGTTTTCCTTTTCTTACTCCAACACTGTATATGTAATGTGACGGGGGCAGATAAGCAGCCTTTTAGTTTGTGGTTTGCAAGATTCTGTGACATCACATCTGGACTCAAACAGGGAGACTACATATCACCCAAAATCTTGATTCTGAGCTGGAGACAATCCCAAGATAAGATTTGGGTGCTCCTTCTTTTGGGGACAGAGTACATCCTATGAGGAGTAAGAAGGGTACAAGTTTACTTTTAGGAGGTCAAATGGGTAAATTATGGTAAAAACTGCTTAATTGTCCCAAAATATTAGTCTTCTTCAAATTTATAGCATTAGAACTCTTAACATTTAGCCAGGAGAGATGATCTCTCCTCTTTGTCTTTTTCTACCTTCTTTCTCCTGGCTGGAATGGGGATGAAAGGCTGGAGCTAAAGTAGCCATTTTGGATCATGAGATCATTTGGGAACTGGAGATTACGCCAGGCAGAGAATTAAGGAAAAAATACCCGAGTCTCTGCTACTGTGTAGCACTTTACAATCTATGAACCACTTATCCAGCTTTATATGAAAGAGAAATAAATTTCTATGTTGTTTAAGCCACTGTTTTTGCTTGTTTGCTTGGGATCAGGAGAGAAGGGTAAGGATAGCTCAGCCTCCGTCTCTGAAATCTAACTAGTACATGAGAAATTACTTTCTTGAGTTATCCCAATTTCCCCCAAACAAGCATATTTTAGGGGCTGAAGACCAAAAAGTTTCAGAGAAGCTATGAATTGAAGTAAATATGATATTACCTTTCCCTATGATACATAAGTTAGAGGACGGCCCCATGCTCAGGGTACTCACATTCTAATATACTACAATTTATATCATTGGTATCCCTTGGTCTCAAAAATTTGCTTCACACCAGTTTACTTTTAAGAAAGATCTACATTAGTACCTGTTTTCCCTAACCAAAAGAAATCTGGAGAAGTTTTGCCTTACTGAACAATTATTTTACGGTGAGCTGTTTTAGAAGCAGTGTGCACCTGTAGGAGTAAGAATGGCACTGCCAAGCTCCTTCCAGGGGATCTACACTCAGTATCAAATCACCATAGATGTGAACTGTGAGCATCTGTGCTGTATCTCAATTTATTTTGTGCATCTATTAGCAAGATGTGTCGTAAAGTAATTGCTTTTTGCTTCACACCACCTTGACTTAGGAAAGGTTTCTAGGAATTCTCTACTTTTGGATAGTCGGGGACAAGAGTACCTATCCCTCTGTATTGAAACACTGAAGCTTCAGAAATTAAATTCATTTACTTCTCTGAGTTTTAGCCAAGGAGCTTGTCTGCAAAGCCCCCTTTTTAGATAATTGTCTGCCAAGTTGGTTTAGGAAAAATTGCCCAACTGGCAAAGAATATCTGTGGCTCTGGAAAATGACTCAACTCTTCCAAACTGTTTAAAAAGTAAATCCATTCTTAATATCTCAACAACTGTTTAAATTTTGTTTCATCTAGTTTGGTATAAATCTATTTTTACTTAACTCCTAATATCCTCATTGACTTCAGTTTTTATTTGGAAATTTTAATATTTGATTTCTTCCAAATTATATCTTATTAGTTTGATGCTTGTTGCAGCTTGCCTCTGATGCACATCATTATTTAATCACTTCAGTATAGCATTGATTCAATGATTTTGCTTTTGGTTACCTAAATATTACTAGTTTCCTTCCATTTCCTCTCTTGTACAATGATAGTTCTTGTTTATAAAACTTCTTTGAAATTACTAAAGGGAAAGAGCTACATCAAGATAAAGTGCTGTGTTGTTCTTCCCTTGGAAATATGCCTGGACTCAAATTTGAACTTGGGGTATAAATTGTAAAAGATTCTGCCAAGAGTACTCCAGTTCTGATAGGCAGTGCTAGATGAGTCTCTGCTTCCAAGCCAGGTCATTATGCAACTTGAGGGAGAGACAGGAAAGGAGAGTCAGACAGGAGAAGGATGGGTTTTTTTTATTCTATCATAAAGAAAAGGAAGTTGAGTTCCATTTTTCTCCTCTCTCCCTCCTTTCCTTCCTTTTCTCCTCCCTTCTAAAGTTTCTAATTTCTTCCCTCCCACAACCTCCCCTCCCTTCCTGCTTTCCTTCCACCCACAAATACTTAGTGAATCCAGTGGCAGCTAATCTTCACAGATGCTATCCACAATGAACTTGGAGAGATCATATGCAGGCACTCAGGACCACAGACTTAGCTCAGCTCCTAGCCAGTAGCCAGCCTTACATGTCAGTCATGTCTTTCAAATGACGCCAGCCCCATATGCCACTTGACTGCAAGCATGAAAAATTTCCACTGAAGAACCACCCAGCTGAGCCCAGTCAACCCATGGGATAGTGGGATTTTAATGGACTGTTGTTTAAAGTCACTACGTTTTAGGTTGGTTTGTGGTGCATCACAGGTCATTAAAATGAGCATTTGTTTACTATGAGCCAGGTGCTGTTTTAGAATCTGGAGGTGAACAAAACAAAAATCTGTTCCCTTATAACCCACATGCTAGTGGCAGAGATAGGCAATGAAAAAGATAAATATGTAAATAAAAATGAATCCAATAAGAGAAAATAAGAAAATAAGAAAAAGGGAGTATGAAGTATGGGAGGATGGGAAAAGTTTGATTAGGGTTGCTCAGGAAGGCTCACTGAGAAAATGATTTCTGAGTCATGAGCTAAGAGCAGTGCAGGTGTAGCTGGGGCAGAATGCAAACGGCTGGTGATGAGGTTAAAGAGGGTGGGGTACACAAACTTGCAGGAGAGACATGATGGCAGCTTGGATCTAGGTGATGACCACAGCAAACGGTGAGGAAGAGGTTGAATTTTGGCTTATTTTGAAACTATTGGTGATGATGGACTGAATTTGGGTTGGGAGAGAAAGAGAGGTATCAAGCATGATACCAAGGTCTTGGCCACTGGAAAATTAAGACACTAATAACTGACATGGAGGATACTATAGAAGGAGCTATCTTGGGGAGAATATTTTATGTTTATTAATTTCCTAATTTGTGCCCTTTCTCCCTCCCTCCCTTCCTTTTTTCCTTCCTGTTGAAGTGGTATATCTCACTACCTAGTTTGAGATGCAAATTGTGTGCCCAGCCAGTTGACAGAGCACCTCATTCTATGTATCGGCAATAGCAGGAAGCCCAAAAGGAGAAGCCAGTCTTACCTCTCTAAATCTGTAGCCACCATTTTATGTCTAAGGATCTCAAGACTGTAAATAAGTGTCCAGTCCAATCTGGGCCTCTCTTAGTATGCTCTCTGGGCAGAGATGCTGGTGGCTGAGTAAAGTTTGGCCAACATGGATCCTATTTAGAATCTGGAAACTACTCAAAGTCCTTTCCTCTAGTATCAACCACAGGTCCTTGGATGGCCTGCCTTGTCTCGCAAAACCATCTTTCTGAGGGCTAGCCCATTCAACTAGAGCTATGCTCAGTGATGGATACTTTTGACCAAACTTCCAGGACAGTTCAGAAGACCCTGGTGTCCCTCCTTCTGTTGCTTCCCCAAGAAATAGTAGGCATCTCACAGACACCCAGCAGCAGAAATTTGGATGATATTTGGATATATAAAGAGTGATATTGCCACAAGCTGACTTAGAAACTTGGCAGAGGAAAAGTTGGATCAGTGGTTGAGTCTCTCTGATGGAAGGTAAGAATTTCAGATCCCAGGTGATGCTAATGGTAAAAAAAAAAAACAAAACTCACCTGCCAATGCAGATTAGATGCAAGAAACGCCAGTTTGATCCCTGGGTCAGGAAGATCCTCTGGAGAAGGGAATGGCAATCCACTCCAGTATTCTTGCCTGGAGAATCCCATGGACAGAGGACCCTGGCAGGCTACAGTTCATAGAGTTGCACAGAGTTGGACATGACTGAAGCAACTTAGTATGGAAAGCAATTCCAGAATCAATCAAGCCTGGAGAATAGTGGTAGTTCCTGAGCTGCTCCAGATCCTCCAGTGTATGCTCTCTGAGTGTGCTCAGTCATGAGGACCTTACACCCTAGCTGGTTTCAGGGTTATAGGGTTATAGTCCTGGATATACTGTTAAATATATAACAACTGGCTTCCCCAGGGAGTGGGGATTGGGAGGAAGCATTGATTAATAGAGTCTGTCAATTTTTAAGGTGTAAATACTCTCACCGTGATTGATTTCAAGCTAGTAATGTGGACATCACTGAAGGCTGAGTTGGTAATCCATAGTGGCTCATCATTATGTACAAAATTTCCCCCATACAGCAACAATAGATGTAAATAACCTCCAGAACATAGGTAATAGTAAAATGTGAGAAAATAATTAGTAGATGACGAGTTGTCTTTGTTTTTAATACAATTATTTAATTAAAATTTTACATAATTTAATATTTAATAATGATTGTACTTAACAATTGGCTTGCACAATTTCTGAAAAATTTACCATCAGTTCTTGCAAGCCATTATGAGTGACTTCCAGAATACCACAGGTTTATAGTTCTTGCCAGCCAACTCTTTTGTACACACACACACACACACACTTTCCTGGTGTCAAGCTGGCCAAATACAGTGAGTTTTGGACTGGTGCCAGCCTTTGTCACCTGGTGGATCATCTGACTTGCTGGGGATCTGACCACCTGGTAAAGCTTTCTATCAAGGACTAGGAATGCCAGTTGCTCTCCTGCCTCCTGGGAATTTTATTGACCAGACCCTGAGTCTTGCCACCATGAGATAACTCAGGGAGGCTCAGGGAGCAGGGACTTGAACTTTAATCCTTTCCCTCCCAGGAGGCATTGAACTCTCAGGCAAACAGGTTTTCTACTCCCAGAAGGTCAAAATCTGCATATTAAAGAATGGGGAAGGTTTTCACCAGGAAGGAGTGAGAGAAGGGAGAGGGGAAAAAAAATCAACCTACTAAAACTTCTTCCCAAGAGGTTTCCCTGGTGGCTCAGATGGTAAAGAATCTGCCTGCAATGAGGAAGACCCAGGTCCAATCCCTGGGTTGGGAAGATTCCCCTGGAGAAAGGAATGACAACTCACTCTAGTTCTCTTGCCGGGAGAATTCCATGGACAGAGGAGCCTGGCAGGCTACAGTCTACTGTGTTGTAAGGAGTCGGACACAGCTGAGTGACTAAAACACACAAAAAACTTCTCCTAGGACAAAGGGCCTATTTGTCCTACATTTATGCAACTAAGGGAGATGATGAGTGACTTGTCACTGAGCAAGGAGTATCTGCTTCAGGATGATTCAATAGGTCCAACACTCCTACATTATGTAAGCAACTGCAGGAAGCTACTTATAGGTTCTTCAGAGAATAAAGACACACTTTAATGTAATTTTCTGTCCTTGACTATAGAGTGAAGCAGCTCCTGCTGCAGAAGAGCAAAGCACAAGTTTAATCTATGGTGTCTTCCTGTGGAGACAAATCCTGAAAATGATGCTGTGAAAGTGCTGCATTCAATATGGCAGCAAATTTGGAAAACTCAAGAGTGGCCACAGGACTGGAAAAGGTCAGTATACATTCCTATCCCAAAGAAAGGCAATGCCAAAGAATGCTCCAACTGCTGCACAATTGCACTCATCTCACATGCTAGTAAAGTAGTGCTCAAAATTCTCCAAGCCAGGCTTCAGCAATATATGAACCGTGAACTTCCAAATGTTCAAGCTGGTTTTAGAAAAGGCAGAGGAACCAGAGCTCAAACTGCCAACATCCATTGGATCATCAAAAAAGCAAGAGAGTTCCAGAAAAACATCTATTTCTGCTTTATGGACTATGCCAAAGCCTTTGACTGTGTGGATCACAATAAACTGCAGAAGATTCTGAAAGAGATGGGAATACCAGACCATCTGACCTGTCTCTTGAGAAACCTGTATGCAAGTCAGGGAGCAACAGTTAGAACTGGACATGGAACAACAGACTAGTTCCAAATAGGAAAAGGAGTACGTCAAGACTGTATTTTGTCACCCTGCTTATTTAACTTATATGCAGAGTAGATCATGAGAAACACTGGGCTGGAGGAAGCACAAGCTGGAATCAAGATTGCCAGGGAGAAATATCAACAACCTCAGATATGCAAACGACACCACCCTTATGGCAGAAAGTGAAGAGGAACTAAAAAGCCTCTTGATGAAAGTGAAAGAGGAGAGTGAAAAAGTTGGCTTAAGGCTCAACATTTGGAAAACTAAGATCATGGTATCTGGTCCCATCACTTCATGGGGAATAGATGGGGAAACAGTGGAAACAGTGTCAGACTTTATTATTTTGGGCTCCAAAATCACTGTACATGGTGATTGTAGCCATGAAATTAAAAGATGCTTACTCCTTGGAAGGAAAGTTATGACCAACCTAGACAGCATATTAAAAGCAGAGACATTACTTTGCCAACAAAGGTCCAACAAAAACTATGGTTTTTCTAGTAGTCGTGTATGGATGTAAGAGTTGGATGGTGAAGAAAGCTGAGTGCAGAAGAACTGATGCTTTTGAACTGTGGTGTTGGAGAAGACTCTTGAGAGTCCCTTGGACTGTAAGAAGATCCAACCAGTTCATCCTAAAGGAGATCAGTCCTGGGTGTTCATTGGAAGGACTGATGTTGAAGCTGAAATTCCAATACTTTGGCCACCTTATGGGAAGAGTTGATTTTTTAGAAAAGATCCTGATGCTGGGAAGGATTAGGGGCAGGAGGAGAAGGGGACAACAGGGGATGAGATGGCTGGATGGCATCACTGACTCAATGGACATGACTTTGGGTAGACTCTGGGAGTTAGTGATGGACAGGGAGGCCTGGCGTACTGCGATTCATGGGATCACAAAGAGTCAGACACAAGTGAGCAACTGAACAGAACTGAACTGTCTCCCTGTGGGCAAGCCTCTGGTCTCCCTTCCCATCTCTTTTTGTCTTCTCCCCTCTATCACTCCCTTCCTTCTCAAAACATTTACTTAGTGCCTTTCTCAAAGCATGCTACTAGGAATGCCAAGAGGAGGAAGAAGGCAATCCATTCTGTTTCCTTTCAATTCTTTCTCAGCAAATCTGCCTGAGTGCTCTTTTAAAAATGCAAACCAAAAGGTAGCCCAACTCTTTTGCTTTACATTTCTATTCCATTTCCTTATCTTCTTTTTCACTTCTTTTCTCTGGCAAATATTCATGGGCTGGCTTCCTTTCTTCAATAAAAGGTATGAACGAGGTAGGTAGCCAGTTTGGAGGATGCAAGCTGGAGGAGCAGTGAGCCAGGGGGCATGACCTGGTGAGGTAAGAGATTGACTACATAGAGATAGTTTGGGATGGTGGGAGCAAGTTCACCACTGTTGAAGAAGGAAAGCACAAATGTGGCAAGGGAGAAACAAAAATAAACCTCACAGTGTTGGACTGAAACTGGAGCTTATCCATGTATGCTACGGTTTAGGGACCTTCATAGATGGAGAACTGAATGAAAAGAGATATAAATGTGTGTATACATGTCCATACATTTGTTTTCTAACTCTGACCAGTGAAAGAACCTGGGGTGACTGGCATTGCAAGTAGTAACAACTATACTTCGTGCTCAGAACAGTGCAACTCAACGTCACTCCTTGTAGGATCCTTGGTTTCCTTGGACAAATGGCTGATTCCATGGTTGGGGCTGGGAAAGAACAAGACTGATCTGGAACATCTTGTACCACAATGGAAGGAATTTCTCTAAGAATGATGAGCACATGTTGAAACAACACAGAAACAATCTTTAAGTGGCTTCTATTGATCAAATCTGGGACAGTTTGAGGGTCAAAATGAATAATGATAATCCACTGAATAAAACAGGAGCTATGAGTCTGTAGATACAGTCATGTGTATGTGTGTAAGTCCCTCAGTCATGTCTGACTATTTGTGACCCCATGGACTGTAGCCTGTCAGAATCTTCTGTCCATGGCATTTCCCAGGCAAGAATACTGGAGTGAGTTGCCATTTCCTTCTCCAGGGGATCTTCCCAATGAGGGATCGAACCCAGGTCTCCAGCATTGCAGGCAGATTCTTTACCATCTGAGCCATCAGATACAGCCATGGACATTAACAAATAAATGTGAAGAAATTTCTTCCAGTAAAAAGTCAACCAATAAATGTAGAAGAAATAGTGGCAATAGAAATACACCATTTGACAATCATCAGGGTTAATAATTTAGGCAAAAAACATCAATGGGTGGTGATGAATATGGGTAACAGTCTGGTGAGGAGAGGGCCCAAGGTGCATCTCACATCTCCTAAGCATTCCTGAATCAGTGTGTGTAGCAGTGCCAGGCAAGGTTCCCTCAGAATTGCACCTTCATGGCTGACCTGGGTGTATATCTTCCCCTGTCTCCTGGGCTTGCTTCTTTCCTTATTGCTTATGACCTTTCTAAATCACAAGTTTGAACTAAATTTTATGGAAAGATTTAAAAAAATGGTTCCTTGGAATTAAGCATCATATTGTAATCTTTTAATAGAGTAATGATAAAACAATAGCTAAACATTTATTTCACATGTGT
This sequence comes from Antilocapra americana, assembly GCA_007570785.1. Taxonomy (NCBI): domain Eukaryota; kingdom Metazoa; phylum Chordata; class Mammalia; order Artiodactyla; family Antilocapridae; genus Antilocapra; species Antilocapra americana. The sequence continues at coordinate 4,360,238 of ML661955.1, forward strand.
TCTCCCATTTAATACAATAATTCCAGGGAGGACTACTCTCATCCATACTCTACACATGAGGACACTTGGGCCCAAAGACATGAAATAATGACTTAGTGCAAAAAAAAGAGCTGGCTTTTAAATGCTCATAATGTGACTCACCCTGATGCTGGGAAGAACTGGGGGCAGGAGGAGAAGGGGTCGACAGAGAATGAGATGGCTGGATGGCATCACCTACTAGATGGACATGGGTTTGGGTAGACTCTGGGAGTTAGTGATGGACAGGGAGGCCTGGCGTGCTGCGATTCATGGGATCACAAAGAGTCAGACACGACTGAGCGACTGAACTGAATTGAACTGAATGTGACTCAAGAAGTAGGAGTGAGAGACATGCCTTAGACAGACCCCCAAAGATGAAGTTTAAGCAACTGAGATTGCCATTGACCTGCCAAAGGAACTCATGCCCACATAGCTATGGGTACTTGTTTCCCAGTCACATTCATGTCTGCAAGTGTAAGCTTTTTCTCTTGCCCCTTGTTAGAATGCCTATGATGGCCTAAACTAGAGGAGTGACTGGAAACAGATTATGGTGAAGGGCCAGCGGGAAAAGTCAGTCCAGGTGCAGGCAAATAAGGCATGTACTAGTCTGTAGAGAGTTTAAAAATAATAATAAAACCAACGAAAAGCCATCTGGTTTGTATTATCACCATGTACCATGGCAATTCTAAATAATGTCATTGACAAAATGCTCCTCCCAGCCAAGGGCTGACTCTTACCCTCCTCCACCTTGGAATGCCACTGCTTGGATGAGATTCATCTTCTTCGATAGTAAACTTTATCCAGTTTTGATGTCCCAGAATCTGTAGTGCCTTGGTATAATAGATGCTCAATAAACTTTACCACTAAAAAAAAAAAAGTAACCTTGAACTCAGATATGTATGTGGCCCTTTAAAACTAGGCTGATGTTCCCCCAAAGTCTTGCCTGGGTGTCACTTATCACAAAGGAAACTTGAGGTAACACAGGCCCACTCAGTTTAAACACAGAGGAAAATTGAGGCAATCACCCAAGATCTGTAGGCGAAGCTGGAGCTCTGCCCAAATGATATAGACAGCTGCCTTCATTTTTCACTCTGCGTTGGCAGTGGTTATCAGGCACACCACCAAGTGATTTGATTCATATATTTTATTTCCCTTCTTTGGAAAACCAGTGAAAATCACCTCATAATTCAGACTATTAAAGGATCCATTAGTTCTAGTTGGGTTTAGGGTCCTAAGGGAAGCTAAGTGCTTAAGAAAACCCTCCTCCTACTGCACAGACACCCTCCAAACTCTCAAATTACCAAACCAGCTCATAATTGGGACCAGCTGGCAGGATGAGAGAAGAGGCCCCTTGCACCAAGCCAGGAATCATGTTACAAATTTCATCCCTAGAAAGGAGTTCATCCTGTTCCCTTAAGGGTTAAGATGTGGGAGGTCAGAGGAATAGTGCTTAGGAGCTGGAACTGAAGTTGGCCAAACAGATCCTGGAAGCAAAGGGTGCTCAGAGTAGCAACTATAACTCCTCCATTTGTCTAGGACAAAGCATGTATGAAATAACTTAGTTGACTCTGCAGGGCTATAGCATCAGCTGAATTTCACTGTGTTTTTCCAGAATTGGTGTAATTGATATGTTAACAACCCAATAGCTTTCCTTTTCCCTTATGCCCACTCAGCTTGGAAGCACAGACCTTCCCATCTGCAAACCAGGAATGGGGAGGATTTGAAATGAGTGATGACTATGATACCTGGTATCCCCTAATCTCAAGTATTTCTTGAGACCTGCTTTTGCCTGCTTTCTCGATAGGCTACCAGCGCCTTGGCTCTGCACCCCTCACCTCACTTCAGCCTGAGCCAGAACTACAGCTCTGCTTTGGGCAGCAGCTCCTGAGGGCTGTCCTTCCAGCTTTGGCAATGGGTCCTCCAGCCTGAACTGGGAATCTGGAGGAAATGAATCAAGCCCTTGGAGGGCGAGCACGCTTTTTCAGTAGAGCCCAGTGGCAGCCGTGGCTGTTAGCGGCTGGTGGCCGTAGTGCCGATGGCACTGTCCCAGCTGAGTGGATTTCAGTGGTGTGACCTTGGCTGTCCTCTCTGGTGCCAATCTCTTTTGGTCCTTGCCTGTTGGCTGAGTTAGACTCTTCCTGTCGATTTCGCTAACGACTTGATGGCTTTCCAATATTTTTTTTCTACTTAACAGAGTCAATTTCTGGTGTCAGAAACCAAGAACCCTGACTGGTACAGCATCTGTCCCCGCTCAAGACTTAAGAGACTGATGCCAGCACTCAAGAGGGAAAAGGAGAGATCAAAGAAAACAGGAGAATCAGAATAAAGAAGGGGCGTTAGGCAGCCGCAAAGGCTGAGGCTGCATGGAGTGTGGGGCAAAGGAAGAGTCCAGAGGAGAGGCAAACGGTGGGGGGTGGGGTGGGGCGGGAGGTGGGGATAAGGGAATTGGCAGGTGAGGCAGAACAGCCTAGAAGGCGTCAGTCACCTTGTTAATGCTTTTAACAGCAGCCTTGAAGGAAATTGCCAAGCAGCCTCCCTGAGGTATTTCTACATTTCTATTTCTGGCAGACAATGTGGTTTTCTGTGACTATTTCAGGAACAACAATTCCTTGATTTGGATTTGCTTGTGGAGGTAACTGAAGGTGTGAGGTTTTACCTCAGACATTTATCAAATGCTCTGCATGCTTGGAAGCACACAGATGTATGGGCATGCATATGCATACTGTGATGTGATAAATATATGCATGAAGAAAATGGGTCTCGGGCTAGTTATGTAGGTGGGGGCATTTTATGTAACAAGCCTATTGAATATCTCAAAGGGAAAACATTACTTACTATGCCATATTAGCATATCATTCGTCTTACTGGGAAGACAGAATGAAAAAATATTTAACAATTAATAGAAATTATAGGAAAAATTATGATTAAGTGCCATCTGCTGGCTTCTGTGGGTTTTATTTTTATACAGCTTCAAGCCTGTTCACATAATCATTAGATGTCTCTGTTGCTGAGAGTGGACTTGCTCATTGCATTATTTGGCCTATTAATAAATGCCTCATTGTGTATATCTGTGTGTGCCTGTGTGTGTGAATGAAACTAATTTGGGAGAACAAATTCGCCCTACAAAAATCCATTTTCCTCTAAATTCTTATTTGAGAGAGCAGACGAGGGTTTATTTTAAAATTCTGTTTTCGTAGCAGATTGCAAAAGCTCTGTGTGCTTAGCATGTGCATGGAAGAGGAAGGCAGGGGGGATGGTTCTCTGAAAGTGACTTCTCCCTTCTAGTCCACCGCTCTCCTCTGAGAATGGCTATTGTTTGCATCTCAAAAGCTCTGTCTAGCTTATGGCAGGTGAAAAATCTCCATGTCTCATTTTGATGACATTGCAACAAGCAAAGCGTCTCATTGCTCAAAAGTTAGTGGAAAGGGAAACCGGTTACATGCTAGTATATTTGACCTCTTTCCTTGTATCTAGTTCTGGAGACTGGACAGGAATTCTCGGCAGGAAATAGGTCTTGCTGTTAGTAAATTACCATGACTTGTGTTTACATGATGAGTCAACAGACCTAGATCAGCTCTCCTCTCCAAGCAGACCCTTGCGCTGATTATTTATTTATCTGGGAAACTCACATTCCATATCCACTGTGTGCCTGTGATTAATGAGATTGAGTATCAGGACTTCCCAAGCAATAATAGTTACCATTAACTGAGTGTACACTATGTACAAGAAACTGTGGTAGACTATTTAGAAATATATATATATATGCATATTTAAAACATTTATATAGTCAAATACTTTGTGGTTGTTCGGTTGCTTTGCTCAGTTCAGTTCAGTTCAGTTCAGTTGCTCAGTCATGTCCAATTCTTTGTGACTCAATGGACTGCAGCAGGCCAGGTTTCCCTCCCTGTCCTTCACTATCTCTCGGAGTTTGCTCAAACTCGTATCTATTGAGTTGATGATGCTATCCAACCGTCTTATCCTCTGTTGCCCCCTTCTCCTCCTTCCCTCAATCCTTCCCAGCATCAGGGTCCTTTCTAGTGAGTCAGTTCTTACATGTTTAAAATTCATTTAGGAATTTCGATAATATGTAAAGTCAAGCAAGTGTCCTTTACTATTTTAACATTACATTTGATACATAAAAGGAGTATAGGTAATATATGTGTGTTATTATATATAACAATAAAATGAATAAAAATGAAACTATCACATGGCTCGAGATGGGAACCCAGAATAGTATCAGTACTGCTACATTGTGGTACATTCTCTATGTGTCTTAGTTCCATCTATCACATTTTTATGACATACATGTTATTCTCAATACAGTTTAATAAACTGAGGGTCAGAAAGATAAAGTAACTTCTAAACATTATCAGGCGGCACTAGAGGTAAAGAACCTGTAGTAAACTGGGGGTCAGAGAGATAAAGCAACTTCTAAACATTATCAGGTGGCACTGGAGGTAAAGAACCTGCTTGCCAATGCAGGAGACATAAGAGACTTGGGTTCTATCTCTGGGTCTGGAAGATACCCTGGAGGAGGAAATGGCAACTCACTCCGATATTATTGCCTGGAGAATCCCATGGTCTGAGGAGCCTGTGGGCTACAGTCTATAGGATCACAAAGAGTCAGGCATGACTGAAGTGACTTAGCAGGCAAGCAAGCATCTTGGATTAATGGTTCTAATCAGTTTATGTCGTGTCCTCAGGCTATGTCATTCTTTAATACTTCCTAGGGAGCCCAGTGGTAAAGAATCCACTTGCCAACGCAGGGGACACAAGAGACTCAGGTTCAATCCCTGTATTGGGAAGACCCCTCTGGAGGAAGCCATGGCAACCCACTCTAGCATTCTGGTCTGGAGAATCCCATGGACAAAGGAGCCTGGAGGGTTACAGTTCATAGCACCTCAAAGAGTTGGACATGACTGAGTATTCATGAACCAAAACATTATCAGGGTTCAGTAATACGCGCCTCCCCTCCCTCTCTGGAGGCAAGGCAGACTCCTCCTCCCAGCCCCATCATAGGAGTGCCAGGCCACTTACTCTTCCCCTGGGCTTGTGAATATGTCACTTCTGAACTGAGGCAACATAATATCCCCGAGAGACTGCCCAGGCTCTCTCCTCCCCAGTGTGGTAGCTTCTGTTAGTGCTCGACCCACATCCACCCTCTCTCCCTCCCTGGTGCTCCCCATTCCCATTCATGCCATTGCTTTTTCCCACAGTCACCTGCAAGTCTGCTCAAGTGAGCCAGGTACATGGGAACTGCTAGGGAGTGACTGCCTCCAGAAGTGGCTTTGCGTAATGACACACAAGATTTGTAGGATAAATACAACTGCTTCTTTGTTCTGGAGTGGGGTGACGCAGGGCGAGTTCTAGTCTGTCTCACGTGATCTTCTAGCAGCATCTGATTCCTTAAAGCACTTCACACTGATTTCCTTTCATTCCCCATCTCACTTCTTTATGGCCAAATAAGCAATTTGTGCTCACATCTTGGGCTGACAATCGGCCTCTAGAAGAGAATTCAAGTTGGGTACCTTGGTGTGTGTTCTGAGGATGCAGCTACCATGTGAGGCGGATCCTCTACATGGTTGCACTGTTCACATCCCCTTCTAGGAAAGGCTTGTCACCCCAGGGGCTGGAGTGCTGCCTGCAGACAGCCTTCCATGCTCAGTCACTGTGGGGATCACCTCAGCTGCAGAGAGTCATTTTGCCTGGGGTCCACCCAGGGACTGACGTGGAGGTTATAAGATGGATAGCCATCTTGGTCCAACCTGGGACAGGTCTAAAAGATTACTCAAGCTGCAGACCCAGTGGGTTTGGCTGAGGTCATCTCTGGGACTCTACATCAGCTCAGTTCCTCCTTCTGCACAATCCTATTTCTCTGCTCTTTTTCACAGGCGTTCATCCCAGGAGTGCTCCCTAACATGCCCCTGTTAATTTCCCATCTGAGCCTGCTTTGCAGGAACACCAACCTGCTGCATGCCACCAGTCCGCCTGGGTCCAGCAGCCCATTCTCATGGTAGACTTGTACTGAGTGATACTGGTTCTTTGTTGTATTAAGCTGATGATATTTCAGGGTTAAGGTGTAAGCACAGGATAACACAGTGGCTTTACATTTATCTGCCTCCAATGTCTGCATTCTTTCCAGAATCATTCTATTGCCTAAAACGGTCATTCCTCCCCTGGCTTTGGCTGGCAGTCCTAACATTTTGCATCTTGGCTGCATTCTAGCTTGCCTCATGTACGACCTTGGATCTTCTTAAGGGTGCAAGAGACTGCTGAGGTTGGCTATACAGGTCTAAACAAGAGGTTTTAGAGGCTTTAAGTGACTCATCTAGCTTCCCGCCGAGGGCGGGGACTTAGAGGCTGGGCCTGGGCCTCCTGCCTGCAGGGCACTAACTCCAGGAAACTGGAGAACCTGACTGGGTGCTTCTTAACATGTAAGTATGTGTGTGTGTGTGTGTGTGTGTGTGTGTTCAGTCGTGTCCGACTCTTTACAACCTCCTGGACTGTAGCCCACCAGGTTCTTCTGTCCATGGAATTTCCAAGCAAGGGAACATGTTTATTCCACACACATTTTGAAAGCAATTCCTGTGTCCCACAGGCTGAGAACATGAAGATGGATAAGAAACAACCCTTGATCTCAGCCTTGTCATTCTAGATAGGCGAGGCTGTAAGTAAATAAAGGGGTGCAGAGAAGGGGCCCAGGAATCTGACCAGAGGAATTCAGGGCTGGCATCATGGATAAGGTACCATTTGAGCTTGATCTTAATCAAAGGAGATCACTAGTGGAGCAAGTGCAGGGAAGAGAAGTTCAAATAGAGGGAATAGTCTATGCAAAACCACAGAAACATGAAAAGTGGGAAATTTCATTGACAAGAGCAGAGGTGTGAGACCAGAGGAAAGGGTGGTAAGTCAGGCCCTCGGAACCCATTGGGCCTTTAGACCTTATTATGCAGGCCAAAAGGATTTGTATTACCAGAATTTACTTTTGGGGAGCAAAAAGTAAGTTCTGCTAATATTTATCACAGAATTAACATAAGCTACACATCTTACATCAATTACTTCACCCCTTTCTTATAAGAGCCTTATAAGATAAAAAACATTATCATCGGACTTCCATGGTAGTCCAGTGGTTAAAAATCTGAGTGCCAAGGCAGGCGACACAAGTGTGATCCCTGGCCCAAGAAGATGCCACATGCGGCAGGGTAACTAACCCTGAAACTATTGAGACCGCACTCTAGAGCCCATGCTTCTCAACAAGAGAAGACACCACGATGAGAAGCTGGTGTACCATAACTGGAGAGTAGCCCACACACAGCAATGAAGACCCAGCACAGCCAAAAATAAATAAATTAAAAAATTTTTCTTTAAGTAACAGAAGAAGTAATACTATATTTAAAAAAGAGAACATCATCATTTATGGGTTATTGAGCTTATTGGAAAAAGCTACTTATGGGATAGTAGAGTAGGGGATAAAGTAGAATGATAAAACCTGGTGGCAGGGAGAATAGTTTAGGAAATATGTGACATTCCAGGAGAGAAATGGCAAGGCCCTTCTTGAGCTAAGGAGCAGCAGAGGCAAAGAGAGAAAAGTTCCCATGTCTGAGCTGTTTGTATGGGACTTGATTGATTAGCTGAGGCTGAGAGACTGGGAGGCCCCATAAACCGTGAAAGGGATCACTGGAAGGGAAATTCATGGGGAAGCATGTTGCATCTAAGATTTCTGCAGTTGTCCATGTAGAGATTTCTTGAGGAATTGGGTTTGGAGGCCAGGAGAGAGGCTCAGAGTGGAAATATAGATTTGGGATGCTCTCTCTATAGATGGTAAAGGAGGACACGGCACATGAGTATTAAAAAGAGCTTGTGCACTAGGGAGAACAGGTCCCAACTCCATTATTTACTTGTAGTATATGTGATCTTCAGCAAGTTAATCTGTGACCCTAGTTTCCTTATTTGTAAACATGGGGATGATAATACCAACCTCACAGAGTTATAGCAAGCATTTATTTAGAATATCTACTAGCATGTTTAGAACATAATAAGTGGTCAATAAATGGTAACTATTATTGGATAAGTAGATGAAATCACAGGGGGAAAGTGTGTACAATGAAAAGGAAGCAGGATGAGGCTGGAACCCTGGAGGATAGCAACATTCCAGAGGGAGGTAAAGAAGCAGAAACCAGAAAAGAGACAACAGAGGATTCAAAAGACAGGAGTGTCCTGGGAGCAAAAGGAAAAGATCATTTCAAGAGGCTATGGATTTGCTGGTATCCATACCTATGGAATCTACATAAAAACAAAAATATGTCATATAATTATTTGAAAAGATGTTTAATCCCGTTCATCAATATAGAAGTGCAGATTAAAATGATAATGAGGTATTATTTTTTGCCATTAGATTAGTAAAAGTGATAAAGTTTAGTGTTGACCAAGGCATGAGAAACAGTTGCTCCCAGACTCAATAGGAATGTATGTACATGTCATATTGTAAAGAGCAATTTGTCAAAATATATCCAGATTGTGAAGGCACATGTTCTTCACCCAGACATTGCACTTCTGAAAGCTTGCAACAAACAAGTATCCAAAGATTTATCTTTCAGGATATTAATAATCACATCATTTAACACAGCAAAAGAAAACTAGAAGCAGCCTAAATGTACATCAAAAAGGGACTGATTAAATAAAATGTAGTGCATCCTTACAACTTCACTGGGGTGGTTGGGAGAAGGAAAGGGTTGGGATGGGAATGCAGAGGCCTTGGGAAAAAGGCATGACTATAATCACTGAGACTGGGTTTGTATATGTGTGTGTGTGTGTGTCTATCAGTGAAGAAGGGCCAAAGAGGAGAACACCCCTCTTTGTTGTGTGAGGAGAATACCCCAGTATGGGCTGGTAAGACTATGAAGGAGAGGCATGTTAAACACAGCTATATTTAAGAAAGAGATGCCAACCTCCAGCAATGTGACCCTTCTCCCCAACCCCATCAACCTTTAACAATACTTTATTCATCAAATGTATTTAGTATGACTGGGTTTCTTATAAACGCCCCTTGACCAGGGGCTGAGTTTTGTCTCAAGCATAGCGTGAGACCAAAAGAGAGTCCAGTCATATGGATAAGGTAGACAGCCAACATTTGGGTCACATATATATTTGTATATGTGTAAAAATTCTCTAGAGGTGGATGCAAAAATCTGTTACTAGGGTAACCTCTGGGAAGAGAGATTGGGATGTTGTATGGAGATAGACTTTATTTTTCAGTTTACATCCTTCCAGCCCATGAGAATTTCCTCTTTAAAAACAATTTTAAAAATTGCTCAGACAGTACAACTGGATAATAATGACAACTGCTGGACAGCTGAATGAGTCTCAATTTTTCCCTCATATGATACTTGGATGACTATGAAGACATCCAAACAATGATTCTCACAGAGAAGTACAGCTAAAGAGATGGTGTCTGCAAAGCTTTGAATATCTCATTTTTCTGAAATTATACAATTCATGCATTACAGAAAAAGGAGTGTTTGCTGTACTTCTCAGTGGCTTGTAGGTGCTCAACAGATGTTTATTGGCTTTAATAATCTTTAAAATATTTAAATACTTTGTCCAGAGTTAAACTATACATGATACATTTGACTAAATTTTAGGGGAGCCATAACTCTGTTAATTGTGAACTGCTACTATGATAGTAATCCTCTACTGTGTGTTTGGCGTAAATATTGCACCATTCTCCTAACCTATGTCCCAAGTGATCCATTAAACCAAAACAAGGCATTAGAGTTTCAATGAATCACCGCAGAACACTTAGTAGTCCCATATAAGCTATTTTCGGGACATTTGAGACTCACTTTTATAGCAGTTCTGAAATTTTCCCATTTAATTCAGTTCTCAAGAAGGGAGATGCCTTTCACAAACTCCAGAAGCCCCTGTTGAGATCCTGGGACTGCAATTTTCCATTTTGAAAGCAAAGTCTTTGCTGGTAATGCGGTTCCCCCAGGCAGGCTGGAAGCAGAACTGGAAAATGATCACAGCTTGTCTGGCAGGAGAAGTCCTACGCAGATGTTCTAAGTGATGCAGACTTTCCTGGCTGCAGCAGCAAGACCTTTTGGGGGCCGGGGTTCCCACGCCGCATCCACCCTTCAGAAAAGAACTGCCTCCTCTGCTTCTCTCAGTGCAGCCAGGAGCTCCATTTCTACCTCCCTGATGCCAGTTTAATGGGTTTATAGATCTGAACAAACATCCAGGCCTCCTGTTTTCAGTACCGTGGGTACTCAGCGATCATACTGGTCTTGATGACCACGAAACTCTGTCTCTGAGCTTTACTGCAATTATAGACTTAAATGTACAATTTAATAAGTACATATTATATTCAAAGAGAAACTAACATTTAATGAGTCCTACTCTTTGCCACTCCATGGACTGCAACCAAACAGGCTCCTCTGTCCAAGGAATTCTCCAGGAAAGAATACTGGAGTGAGTTGCCATGCCCTCCTCCTATATTCAAAGAAATACTAACATTTAGTACCTGCTTTGTGTCAGGCCCCAAGCAAGGTACAGGGTACTTTTACACATATAATCATCTAATTTTTAACCCATGAAATAGATATTATTTTTCCTAATTTAGAGCTAAGAAAATTGAGACACAGAGAGGTAACAGAACTTCCAAAATTAATGTATAGCTAAAACTATTATTTTAAAAGAAATAATCATAAATGAAATGTCTTATATATTTAAAACAAATAGTGATGTTTAAGTGTTCCTCTTAGTGCTTAAATGATACCTGGGCAGAATTATGTCAAGTCATTAAATGTGTGTTTCAGAGTGAGATGTTTTGAAGTTGTTTGCAGCAGCCATTTTGAAATGGTTATTTAGATGTCTATACCGAGTCCCCAGAGAGGTTTGTTTTTGTGTTTGTTTTCTGTAGGAGTTGTTATTTAATGTTGGCCATTTTAGCTGTAGTTCTTCATTTCTACCCCCTACCCCCGCCCCAGAGAATCAAAAGTGTCTCATTTGTTTTCCAGTGTTGCTTGATGAAAATTCATGGGTCTGGATGATTTAGTGTAAATAATCTAATAGAGAATTCTGGACAACGCCAGAAAATGCTATGCAGTTTCATGCTCATTTCACTAGCCTAAAATCAAGCCATAAAGCTTTCAGTTATAAACAGCTGTTGTAGAGCCTCTGTTCCCACAAGCTACAAAAGGACACATCAGGACAATGGCAAGTATTCAAATGCCCCACAAGGAGAAGCATCTTAACCATTGTCTGTTAATAGTGATGTAAGGGATGGAGTTTGGAATGCGAGGAGGTCTACAGAAAAGGAAGACAGGAGTGCCAAAAGGAAGCTTTGCATTGCCTGAGACCAGCCCCTAGAGCTCTCCACTTTCTTGCATTTGTATAGAGGGCTCTGCTTGAGAGGGCTTATCTGGTGGCTTAGATGGTAAAGAATATGCCTGCAGTGCAGGAGACTCAGGTTTAATCCCTGGGTTGGGAAGATACCCTGGAGAAGAGAATGGCAACCCACTCCAGTATCCTTTCCTGGAGAAATCCATGGACAAAGGAGCCTGGTGGGTCCATGGGGTCTCAAAGAGTGGGACACAACTGAGAGATTAACACACAAATACACACACTGCTAGAAAACATAGATGTATGACAATCTAAAATTTTAAAGCCCTTGGGACTTCCCTGGTGGACCAGTGGTTAAGAATTTGCCTTGCAATGAAAGGGACCCAGGTTTGATCACTTTTCAGAAACTAAGATCCCACATGCTGCAAGGCACCTGAGCCATAACTAGAGAGCTTGCATGCCACAGTTAAGGCCCAATACAGTCAAATGAACAAACAACTATTTAGAAATAAATAAATAAAATAAATGTATAAGGTACTTGACAATTAACAAAGCTCCTTCCTGGAAATTTTCAGACTTGACTTTCCCAACAACTGAAAAAATGGCAGGTTGAGTAGTGTTGCTCCCATTCTCCTAAGATGGAGAAATTAAATGACTTAACCAGGAAGAGTCATCATTTCCTCTACCTCCCCAGATAGAACATGAGATTCGGAAATCAAGAACTTTGATCTAAATCACATTTCTGCTTCCTGCTAGCTTGAAGCCTTTGAGCCACTGACTTAATGACTCTGAAATTGTTTCCTGTGAAAAGAGGATAATAAAACCTATCTCATAGGCTTGAGGTTAGGATTACGTTGTTATGCATAAAAAGTGCTCTGTGAACTACAATATATGACATGAGTTTGGTTATTATTAATATACAGGCAACATATCAACTCTGATAACATGTATTTTATTTCACCAAACTTTTTATGATGACATTTTTAAACATACACTACAGTGTTTGAAAATAATGGATATATTTGTGATAAACCTCCATGGTCTCATTACCTAACTTTACCATTTGTCAGCATAAGACCAACTGAACTTTATTATCCTACTCTCTGCTAGATTCTTATTTAAAATATTTATTTATTTGGCTGTACCCAGTCTCAGTTGCAGCACTTGGGATCTTCAGTCTTCAATGTAGCATGTGGGATCTTTAACTGTGGCATGCAAGCTCTTAGTTGCTGCATGTGAGATCTAATGTCCTGACCAGGAATCGATCCCTCCCGGGCTCCCTGCATTGGGAGCACAGAGTCAGCCACTGGACTACCAGAGAAATCCCATTTGCTGATTATCTTTTAAACAACCTCAGACTTTATGTCACTTCATTCAAAAGTCCTTAAATATATATCTCTAAGAAATAAGGACTCTTTAAAAAATATATCATCACCATTATCATATCTAGAAGAAATAAACAATAATTCCTTAATACCATCTAATATTCAGTCAGTATAAAAATTCTGATTATATCACAGTTATTTTATCTGAATCAAGATCCAAACAAGGTACACACATCACTTTTACTAATATTTCTCAAGAAGTCTTTTTAAATTTATATGATGATCTCTCTCCCTGTCCCATTTTTCTATTACTTGCAATTTATTTGAAATTGCAAAAAACTGAAAAGTTGAAAAAATTGGGTAACTTTTCCTATAAAGTCTCCCATGTTTTGGATTTGGCTATTGTAGTCTCATGATGTGTTTTACATGTTCTTCTATTTCCAGTAGTTTGTATTAATATCAGCTAGGGATTTATCTGGATGTTTGATCAGTTTGAGATTAAACTTATGGCAGAAATGTTTCATGAATGGAGCTATTTCCTATTCCATCACAGCAGGGGGCTGTGTTTGATTGTCTTTTTTGTGTGATCTTAATGTCGATCAGTGGGTTGACACAGTGATCCAGGTATGTGGAAGACAAGATTTTCAATTTGAATAGTTTTCTTTATGAGAAAGAAATCCAAGTTCCAAATATAAAATTAGATTCTAGGACTTGGAAAAGAATCGCTGAAGTGAGGGCAGCTGAAATTTATAGCATATCTGCTCAGGATAAATCTGCCTCTGGATTCAGGTGAAATCAGCCTGATTTACTTGTTATTAGGGTCCTCATCAGCTTTACTGAGTGGCTAAGCATCACTGATTACCATTGCCTAGATATGTTTTTTTTTTTTAACTGTTAAGTATTTTAATTATGTCATTCCTTAAACATTTATGAACTGATCTTCTTCTATATAAAAGAAGTATCCCATGTCAATAATTTGATTACCATGTGACTCAGTCAGAGTTCATACAGGAGACAGAAACCACACAGTGATTTGAATAGAAAAATGTTAATATAAGAAATTATTAAATAGTAATAGAGGATTAACCAATAGGGATTAAGAAACTCTAAAGAAAAGCAGATCCAGGGAACAACTATAGCTCTGGAGCTGAGTCAGAGCACCCAAGGGAGTGACAAACTGGACGAGGGTCTCCCTATCCCCGAGGTAGGAGAGACTGTGGCTATACCTCACTGGATAGTGGAGGAGTTTAAGCCAGGGCTGGCAAGCAAGACTACCCGCTGGGATGCTGACAAAGATCCATAGGAAGCCAACCAGAGTGCTGCTAAAAGTCATGGAGTGTCCTCCACACTCTTGGCCACTGTACATGGTAGGAACAAGCAGGAATGCACAATGGAGCCAGAAAGAGAAACTCCTTCCTCCTGCAATGTCTTTCCAACAGGCTCTACTGATCAAAGCTTATCACTGGTGGCAACAGAAGTATTCACAGGGTCCAGCCCTAGTATCACAACACAGAGACAGGAAGGGTAGATTAGGAGCTGATACAATGACAACTGACGTGTCACAAAGTGTAATTCATATCCGAAAGGCAGGATAAATGCTTTGTCTTTTCCTTTTACTAACCAGCTTTCTGAATGAGTTTGTACCCTGGAAACCTCCAAAGATTGCCATAATGGTTTCTATTGCTGTCATTGTTGTTTGGAAACCATTATAAACTTAAAAATTTTAGCATATTTGTTGTGTCCAATTCAGCTATTCTTTTTGATTGGCAGCATATATTTAAAGCAGACCCAATGCATGAAGAATGCATGTTTTCTCCTTGTTTATGAAAGGCAAAATGGAAAACTGTCTCAAAGCTTTTGGACACAGAAACTCTTACAGTAGAGAAACCTATAGTACAGTGGAGTCAGAGCTGGGAGTTTCTTTTCTGTTGGCTCAAAAATTACTCTGAAGTAGCACTATTTACAAGCCAAGATGTGGAAACAACCTAAATGTCCATTGACAGATGACTGGATAAAGAAGATGTGGAACATATATACAATGGAATACTACTCAGCCATAAAAAGAATGAAATAATGCCATTTGCAGTAACATGGATGGACCTAGAGATTATCATACTAAGCAAGAAAGAGAAAAACAAATACCATGTGATATCACTTATGTGTGGAATCTAAAATATGACACAAATGAACATATTTATGAAACAAAACAGACTTAACAGATACAGAGAACAGACATGTAGTTGCCAAGTGGGAGCAGGTGGAGGAGGGAAGGGCTGGGAATTTGGATTTAGCAGATGCAAACTATTATATAAAGAATGGATAAGCAACAAGGTTCTCCTGTTGAATAAGGTTCTATAGCACAGGGAACTATATTCTACATCCTGTGATAAACCATAATGGAAAAGGATATTAAAAGAATACATATATATAAGAGGCTTAAGGAAGCTTCCTGATGGAGAGACTGACTGAGGGGGAAACTGGGTCTTGTTTCGATGGGTAGGGCCATCCTCAATAAAATTTTAATCCAAGTTTCTGTTGTTGGGGGGTGCGGGGCTGTGTTTCCTCCCTGTTGTTTGACCTGAGGCCAAACTATGGTGGAGGTAATGAAGATAAGGTCCTCCTTCAAAAGGTCCCATGTGTGCACTGCTGCGCTCAGCGCCCCCAATCCTGCAGCAGGCCACTGCCAGCCCACGCCTCTGCTGGAGACTCCTGATCACTCACACACAAGTCTGTGTCAGTCTCTTGTGGGGTCACTGCTCCTTTCCCCTGGGTCCTGGTGCGCACAAGGTTTTGTTTCTGCCTCTAGGAGTCTTGTTTCCCCAGTCCTGTGTGAGTTCTGGTGGCTCTATGGTGGGGTTAATGGCGACTTCTTCCAAGACAGCTTAGGCCATACCCAGGTCTGCTGCACCCAGAGCCCCTGCCCCTGTGTGGCTAGAAGCCAGGCTTCAACAGTACGTGAGTCATGAACTTCCAGATGTTCAAGCTGGCTTTAGAAAAGGCAGAGGAACTCAAGGTCAAATTGCCAACATCTGTTGGATCATTGAAAAAGCAAGAGAGTTCCAGAAAAACATCTACTTCTGCTTTATTGACTATGCTAAAGCCTTTGACTGTGTAGATCATAATAAACTGTGGAAAATTCTGAAGGAGATGGGAATACCAGACCACCTGACCTGCCTCCTGAGAAATCTGTATGCAGATCAAGAAGTAACAGAGCTGGACATGGAACAACAAATTGGTTTCAAATCGGAAACGGAGTACATCAAGGCTGTATATTGTCACCCTGCTTATTTAACTTCTATGCAGAGTACATCATGAGAAATGCTGGGCTGGAAGAAGCACAAGCTGGGCTCAAGATTGCAGGTAGAAATATCAATAACCTCAGATAGGCAGACGACACCACCCGTATGGCAGAAAGTGAAGAAGAGATAGCCTCTTGATGAAAGTGAAAGAGGAGAGCAAAACAGTTGGCTTAAAACTCAACATTCAGAAAACTAAGATCATGGCATCCACTCCCATCACTTTATGGCAAATAGATGAAGAAACAATGGAAACAATAAGAGATTATATTTTTTGGCTCCAAAATCATGGCAGATGGTGACTGAAGCCATGAAATTAAAAGATGCTTGCTCCTTGGAAGAAAAGTTATGACCAACCTAAGCAGCATATTAAAAAGCAGAGACATTACTTTGTCAACAAATGTCCATCCAGTCAAAGCTATGGTTTTTCCAGTAGTCATGTATGGATGTGAGAGTTGGACTATAAAGAAAGCTGAGTGCTGAAGAATTTATGTTTTTGAGATGTCATGTTGGAGTAGACTCTTGAAAATTCCTTGGACTGCAAGGAGATCCAACCAGTCCATCCTAAAGGAAATCAGTCCTAAATATTCATTGGAAGGACTGATGTTGAAGCTGAAACTCCAATACTTTGGCCACCTTATGCGAAGAACTGAGTCATTGGAAAAGACCCTGATGCTGGGAAAGATTGAAGGTGGGAAGAGAAGGGGACGACAAAGGATGAGATGGTTCGATGGTATCACTGACTCGACGGACATGCGCTTGAGCAAACTCCCAGAGTTGATGATGGACAGGGAAACCTCGTGTGCTGCAGCCATGGAGTTGCAAAGAGTCAGACACGACTGTGCGACTGAACTGAACTGTTAAATGTATAACTGAGTCACTTTGCTGTACAGCAGAAATTAAATGCAACATTGTAAATCAACTATACTTCAATAAGATAAAATTTAAAAATTACTCTGAAGCATGTGGGAAATCTTGTCCTTAAATGCATACTAGCCATAAAGTAAAGGGAGGAAGCTTTGTTGATCATAGATAGTGAGCCTGTCAGAACTACACTACAGGTGTGTCATGAACCTGTTATGCTTTCTGTATATTATGCTTTCTGTGTGTGCTATGAGGTGACAAAGGTCGGGAAACTGGATTAAATGCCTGAGCAGATTTTATTGTCTGGAGTTGGCTAAAACATCTCTCACCTTACGTGCCTCTTTTGTTTTTTTGCTTACTTCTTTATTTTTGTAAATTACGAAAATACAATAACACATTTACAGGAAATTCGGAAAATACAGAACAAAGTTACATATAGTTCCACTATATATTACAATTAATTTTTAAGTAGATAAATTTTTACTGGGAGTTTAAGTATCAAACTCTCAAAAATTAATAGAATGACTATCCAAAGAACTAGAAAGATATGGTAGACCTGAAAAGCAGTGTAAACCAATTCAACATATTTAAGATTTATGCAATTTTCACACAACAGTAGGATACAAATTCTATTCAAGTTCCTATAGACTATAAACTAGTAGGCATTGGAACATATCCAGGGACATAAGACCAGGTACAAAAAGTTCATAGTCTAAAGGTATTGAAATCATGCAGAATCTATTCTCTTATCACCATGGAATTATATTAGAGATTAATATCAAAAGATACTTGAAAATAATTCACCTATTTTCAAGTGAAATGTGACATTTTTCAAGAGAGGTCATTGACATAGCCATTGAAGGCTTCAATAATGTTAGAAGACTGGAAAAAAAAGCAGGGGGGTGATTGCAGAGAAGAAAGCCTTTAAATGAGAAATTAATATAAAATACTTCAAAAATCCCAATTACATACTTTTTTACAATGTGATTTTGCCACGCCTTCATCAAGAGGTGGAGCCTAATTTTCCTTCCCTTGAATGTAGTCTGTTTAATGATTCATTTGTAACCAACAGAATGCCATGGGAGTGATGCATGACTTCCAAGTCTAGATCAGAGAAGGACTTACAGCTCCTGCCTCTTTTTTTTGGGAATGCCTGTCCTGAGGGAAGCTAGACATCAGGTGTGATATCCTACTGCCCTGAGTTGGCCAAACTGGAGAGGCCACATGAGAACTTTCTAGTGGACAGCTCATCAGCCAACATCAACTGCCACTCATGTCAGTGAGCCATTTTGCACATTCAACCCAGTTAGCTCCAGCTGACATTTGACTGGAACCACATGAAAGACCTGCGTGCAAACTGCCCAGTCACAACCTGTTAGATAAAATGATATGGTGGTTTTAAGGTGCCAAGTTTTAGGGTAATTTGGAATTCCACAATAGTAACCGGAATAAAGCTCTACAAGGACTTTCCTGCATAGGTGACAAATTAAGATTGTGTGTAGGCTGTGGACAAAGAATGTCACCTGCTATTCTAGTAAACAATGAACCTTGCCACCCGGATACCATCAGCCACCGCAGCCAGCCCTACAACAGTGTGCCCTGAGGGGATTAGGATGGGGAAGAACAGGATACTGCTCTTACATAGTTAGGTGTATACCAAAGGAATAGTTTCAATGAGCACAGACTATTGTCTCTTCCCATACAATGAAGGGCTTCCCTGGTGGCTCAGACTGTAAAGGATCCGCCTGCCATGTGGGAAACCCGGGTTCAGTTTCCTGGTTTGGGAAGATCCCCTGGAGAAGGGAATACTCCAGTATGCTTGTCTGGAGAATTCCATGGACAGAGGAGCCTGGCAGACTACAGTCCATAGGGTTGCAAAGAATCAGACACGACTGAGAGACTAACACACAAACACACATACATTGAAAGTACTAAAACTGAGTTGTCTACTTTTTTGTGTGATTAGTAGTAATCTTTTGATGTTCGACTGTGTAGCTTTGTTCTGGTTTTTGTTTTTTTCCGCAAAAACTCCTATGTATCCTGGCTCTTCCGTTACCTTGTTGGAGAAGTTCCTCAGAGATGTCTGACAGGCTGTCTCTTGGGTTATCGTCCTCAGTAACGTCCCTGATTGAAACATAGTAATTCCTAGGTTGGGCATTTTTCTTCAGTCAACAAGGCCTATGTATTATAGGTATTCTGCAGGGGTGACTTTTTAAAAAGGAGGCCTACTCCTAAGCTATGATGTGAGGATTCCTCAAGTTTGTGGGCAAGCCCTGATCATCCTTCAGTAGTTGTTACGTCTTTGTCACCTGTCTCCAGTTAAACGGCCAGGACACTTCCCTGGTCATGCCCAGGTACTTG
Source organism: Antilocapra americana (assembly GCA_007570785.1). Lineage (NCBI taxonomy): Eukaryota > Metazoa > Chordata > Mammalia > Artiodactyla > Antilocapridae > Antilocapra > Antilocapra americana. Next base: position 4,379,442 of record ML661955.1, read on the forward strand.
CCTCTGTGTCACTCATTGTGAGTGATGGCAGGAGAAGACTAGTCACTTTCCTTCCAAAGGATCCCGGCAGTCCAAGGTTAGGACTCTGCGCTTCTAACGCAGGGGATGAGAGTTTGATCCCAGATCAAGGAACCAAGATACCACATGTTGCGAGGCTTAGCCAAAGAAAGAAAAAAAACAAAAACAAAAACATGCTAAACCTGTTGCTTTAGCCATCAGAAGAGACTACTATTCTTGAGAAACAGAGAGAAGTGGAAGGAGGAACATGGAATCTAGAGTCAAAGACCAAGTTTCAAGTCCAAATTCACTCACATTCTAGCTGTGTGACCTTGAGGAAATTATGTAACAGCTTCAGCTTCAGTTTCTGAAAATGGGAAAAATAATCATGTCCCACAGAGATGTTGGGAGAATTATATAAAATTGTACCTATGAAACCAAGTTTCAGTCAGTCTTGTTTGAGCTTCTTTTATTATCTTTATGCCTTTTCACTTTGTTTTTATTTTTAAATTTTATTATTTTTCTTTTTTGCTGCACGTGGCCTTTCTCTGTGGTGAGTGGGGGCTACTCGTCATTGTGGTGCACAGGCTTCTCCTCGCAGTGCCTCCTCTCATTGCACAGCATGGGCTCTGGGGAACCCTGGCTTCAGTAGTCGCAGCAGGCGGGCTCAGTACTTATGGCACATGGGCTTAGTTGCTCCATGGCATGCGGGATCTTCCTGGGTCAGGGATAGAACTCACATCCCCTGCACTGGCAGGTGGACTCCCAACCACTGGACCACCAGGGAAGTTCCTCATTTTATTTTTAGAAAATTTAAAAATCCAAAAAAGAAAAGAACAACCATTCATATTCTCACAACTGTGAATTAACATCATTTACATCATTATTTACTTATTTCAGGCTTCCTTGGTGGCTCAGTCAGTAAAGAATCTGCCTACAGTGTGGGAGACCTGGTTTTAATCCCTGGTTTGGGAAGATCCCCTGGAGGAGGGTATAGCAATCCATTCCAGTATTCTTGCCTGAAGAATCCCCATGGACAGAGGAGCCTGGCATGCTACAGTTCATGGGGTCACAAAGAGTTAGACATGACTGAGCAACTAATCCTTTACTTCTTCTTCTTCTTCTTTTTTTTTTTCAACTACTTTGTTGGTTGTTTTGGAAAAACTGAGAAATATTGTATATGTTATTAGAATGTCCTCAATCATGCAGAAAAATGCCCCTCAACACTGAGTGCTTCACGAAGGTGCAAGTGATCTGGTGCAGGGGACCTGATGATTTCTGGTGTTTCTACATCTAATGTTTCCACATCTGTGAGCCCTCACTAGCATCCTAGCATGGTTTAAATATTAGGCTTTTATTACTGCATAAGAGGACATTCAATTGTATCTATTGCCAATCCCCTGATCTTTTGGATATCCTTTAACCTTGGGTCTCAAGTACGGCTTTATAGCTCTGGCTGGACACTCCTATCCTCAAGAGGCAACACTCTCTATTATCTAGCCAAAGGGAAAACTGTCTCCATCTCCACCTTACCCTCTGCCTTACTTTGCCACAAACTGTACTCAACTCTGTATCCCACTTCCCAGGTGGCACTAGTGGTAAAGAATTCACCTGCCAATGCAGGTTGATCTGAGAAGCAGGTTCGATCTCTGGGATGGGAAGATCCCCTGGAAGAGGGCATGGCAACCTACTCCAGTATTTTTGCCTGGAGAATCCCATGGACAGAGGAGTCTGGTGGATTAGAGTCCATATTGTTGCAAAGAGTCAGACATGGCTTGAGCAACTTGGCACACACGCACTACACCCCACTGCCTGCTCAACCCAATGTTCCTTCTCACATAGCATTGCCGTTTCAGAATACATGGTCCATTGAATCAAAACAAAATTTTACACATACATCTGTGTTTGTTAGCACAACTGGGAAGGGTGTGCAGCACTGCAGTGGCGACCAGGTAGAACATCCAGTTCTACTCTCCTGAAGTTCCCTTCTGTGTGGGCAACACACAGGGATGTCCACATGGTTGACTCTGTACCTGTTTTGACTTCATCCCCCCCTCCAGCCTTTGTGACCTCCCAACATCTCCACAGGGTCTCCTCTGCCTCTATTCCTTGTGGTCCCAGGAGCTGGGAAGACAGAGCCAATGTCCTCCCAGTGGACAGGATAAACTACCCAAGAGTCCAGAAGAAGATGCATCATTCACCTGCTGCCTTAGAGAAGACTTATTGTGAGCTCATCTATGTATTCCCTGGGAGTTCTTAGGGAATATATAGATGAACTCAAAATTAGGAGCTTCTTGCCTTCAGTGTTCCTATATGTGAGCTCTTAGGTATGAGATGTTAAAGAAAAAGTATTACTCTGTTTGGGCTTCCCTGATGGCTCAGCAGTAAAGAATCCACCTGCAATGCAGGGCACTGGAGTTCAATCCCTGGGTCAGGAAGATCCCCTGGAAAAGGGCATGCCAACTTACTCCAGTATTCTTGTCTGGAGAATTCCATGGAAAGAGGAGCCTGGCAGGCTACAGTTCATGAGGTTGCAAAGAGTTGGACACAACTGAGTGACTGAGCATGCACCAATATTCTAGCCTGAAAAATTCCATGGACAGAGGAGACTGATGGGCTAAAATCCATGGGGTCTCAAAAGAATTGAACACAACAAATTATTCTGTTAAGGAAAAAAAAATTATGAAACATATTAAAGCATGAAAAGGCAGATTTTATTCAGGTGCAATGGAGTTTTGCAGTAGGAAACAGTGATTGGGCTCAACTCTGAATATAATGAGGAAAAGAGATAATTTATGACTAAAGAGCAGGCTGCCAGAAAATTGCTACGGGGAAGCCTGAGGGGTAAAGAAGGGTTCTGGCTCAACTGGCCTACCAGGATTCTTGCTGAAGGCAGGTCAGGGTGATGGGACATCACCTAGGGAAAGGTGGGGGAGGCGGAAGCTGATCAGATATTTTAGATGGTCAGATATCAAGATGGGAGTTCTTGCTAAGCTGACTAAGTAGGATTCTTGCTCAATTTAGACACTGGCTTTCCAGGTGGCATTAGTGGTAAAGAACTCCCCTGCCAATGCAGGAGACACAGGAGACTTGAGTTCAATCTTAGGGTCAGGAAGATCTCTTGGAGGAGGGCATGGCAAACCACTCCAGTATTCTTGCTTGGAGAATCCCATGGACAGAGGAGCCTGGTGGGCTACAGTTCATAGACTTGTAGAGTCAGACACGATTGAAGTGATTTAGCATGTGATGAACATGGAAGCCCTCAAATCAGAACCCAGATGAGAAGAGAGTTCAGAGGAGAGTCTTTGTCAGGAAGCAGGAGTCAATCAGAGTACAAAAATCTGGGTATCTTGACAAAAGATATCCCCAGACGGAAGGAGTTGGAGGAACAGGATCAAAATAGATTTGCCTCAGAGCCTGGAGAGTCTCCTGTCTGAAAGTCTTAAGGAGAGGCGAGAGGGTTGCATGGGCTATTGAGTGATGAGGAATGGGACCAGCCCAGGTGTTTTGGGCTGAGCAGGAGGGCAGTGCTCTCTCCTTTTCCTGAGAAAGCCCAGGAGAGGGACTGTAATAGCTTTTGCTTTTTAAAAGACAAACTAATATCCTGGTCTAAGGGGGTGTGGGATGGACTTTCCATTGGGGATCACCAGGGAACATGCCTGTTTCTCTTTTGGTCATTTCAAGGAGGAGAGATAGGAACGGACTCAGCAGGAGCAAGGTGACCCAGGAGAGCCATACATTGTCTGAGCTAAAAGGAACAGATGGGAAGAGGCCATAAGCCACAGGCAGGAGCACAGCAGTGAGATAATCAAGAACAGAAGTTATGGCCAGTTGAAGGGGTCCCTAACCTGGAGGAGAGGCACTCAGCCAAGTCCCTTAGAACTGGGCCTTGCGGAAGGCAGAAAACTGAAGAAGCATATTTTCACTCCAAATATGAGATGTTTAGGGGACTTCCCCTCTAGTGCAGTGGATAAGAATCCACCTGCCAATGCAGGGGACACAGGTTTGATCCCTGGTCTTGGAAGATTCCAAATGCCAGTGAGCAGCTAAGCCCATGTGCCACAACTACCGAGCCTGAGGACTACAACTACCGAAGCCCGCACGCCTAGAGCCTGTGCACCACAGCAAGAGCAGCCCCGGCTTGCCACAAGTAAAAAAAAAGCCCATGCAAGGCAATGAAGACTAGAGCAACCAAAAACCTAAATCAATAAAAATAAATAAATAAATTTTAAAAATGCTTAGGAAGGTGAAAGGTGACTGCATGTCTTTTCAACATTGTACTGTATTATTGTGAAATCAGCCCACCTCAGCATCATCTGATATTCTAGGGCAGTGGTCTCAAAGTATGTTCTGGAAACCTCTGGAGGACTCTGAGACCTTTTCTGTGGCCCAGAAGGTCAAAACAATTTTCACAATATTAAGGTGCTCTTTATCCTCCATATAGTCGCCCCTACATTGGAATGTTAAGAGACAAGAAGTAAATTCTTCACTTTAGGCATATATCTAGACTATATTTGCAAACTCCTATGGTTAGGTTGGCCCTATAACTGTGTTTCTACCCACTAGACAGAAGTGATGCCCTCCACTCCCACACATGGCCCTAAAGTCCTCTTACGGGTGACCATCCATGTTCTTCCCCACACACGCTGGTTGAAATGAAACAGACTCTCCCTACCCCTGCCTCCCGCCCCGCCCCAGCCTCTCATCCCCAGAGCAGCCTTGGGAACAGCCTGTTGACAATGGCAGAGAAGGAGACTGGATCTCTGAATCCCTGCTTAGAAGAGAACCACCCATAGAGGAGCCCCACATTGGGATAAAAAGAGACAAGAAATAAACTTTTATTGTGTTAAATCACTGAGCCTTGAGGGTTTATCTGTTACTAACACAGTGAGCTTCACAATGGTGAAGATGGAGGCCACTTATCTAGAGTTAACTGCTGTTGTCAAATTCAATGCATGGCAAATGTAATCTGACAGATCCCTCATTTGTTTGGCAGCCCTTCAGGTTTTGACATCAGCTGTTATTGTGCTGCATGACAACTAGGCATCAATAATAAACATTTCACAAAAATGGCTGTAATAGCTTTTGCTTTTTAAAAGACAAACTAATTTCCTACTTTTTTTCTCCTCTGCTACCTACACTTGGCATCAGTCAAAAATTGCTTCTGATGCTATGCACATTATCATCCTTAAAACCGTGGGATTAACAGGCATAACATTTCTAGAATGTAGGGGTTAATGATCTTGTTGCAATCTAGGCTGGTCACATTATGACCGTGAGGAGTAGCACAATATGACCCCCCAAATATGCCCCCTTGGCACAAGGATTATTTTTAGCTAAAGGCATTTGAAAAGAAGCAGATACAGGAAAGTTCTCTGTCCTCTCTCTATTTGCCTCAAAGCAGGACACACATTTAATAAGGGATCCCCTGGCCCTTCCCTACTAGGAGAGGCAGAAATTAATCGCCAGAGATGACTGGAGACCCTTCTCAGACCAGACACCAACAACAAAGAAATCTACATAATGACCTCTGCTAAAAACCAGCCCTTATTTACAATTACTTTCCCTATATATTTGCCTTCCGGAGATTTCTTGCTCCTAGAAGCTCAAAGTTCTGTTCCTTGCTACTTCTCTGAAAGTTTGTTGTTCTCCTGTTAAGATGCTTGTTAATATAAGCCCAAGTTCTAGCCACCACTTTGAGTTACTCATAACTGAGCACTCCCCTGTGTTTAAGTGGAATGTACACGCTAGTAAGTTGCTGTTTGTTTTTTCTCTTGTTAAACTGTCTTTTGTTAGTCTAATTTGCAGAGCCCCAGACAATGACTATGAGATAGGTAAAGGAAAGAGAGTTTTTTTTCCCCCTACAACTGAAACTTAACTTCAGGTCTGGGCTCCCTCTTTGTGCTAGAGGGAGATAAAGTGGAGGCTAGGAATACATCAACCAGAATGCAGAAGGGGTTCAGAGCTGCCCTTTGGGAGATGGCCAAGGGACTGAGAGAAAAAGAACATTCCAGGAAGATGCGGTAACTGTCTTCACCTATTTGAAAGGCTGTCATGTTGAAGAGGGATTAGATTTATACTCTGGCCCCAAGGGGCGGAAACAGAACCAACTGACTGAAAGCTCTCAGTGTGAAATACTTCAGCAAAGAAAGAGCTTTCTAATAGGGCAGGCGTATCCATAAATGGAAGTGACTTGGGTGTTACTGCTGACTTAAAGAAAGAAAAAGGAGGGAGAAAAGAAGAAAGAAAGAAAGAAAGAAAAAGAAAACCAGAGGCTTCTATTCAGAAGTAACAACACATTCTGATTTCATTTGAAGGCTGGAAGTAGTTTTCTGCCTTCAGTTAATTTTGAGTCAGACTGCTTCGTTGTTCTGGGGCAAAAAAAAAAAAAAAAACCTCCTGAAGAATCTTTGGTAATGCAAATATAGTACAATGACCCTTTTCTAGAATGACAGGTTTGAGACCCTAACTCTCAGGAGCTAAACTGCTAGCATAATAATGAAAAATGTTTTTCATTTTTTTGTGGGAAAAGTTGCATTTCTACTGATTGAGCCTCTGGGAGAAAAATGTTTCCTAAATGCAGATTTGGAGTCTATGCACTATTTATATATTATGACTTGTCCCTGTGGAGGTGTGTGAATGTGTGTTTTGTCTCAGTAGTTACCTCAGGAGAGATTCAGAAGATCGTGGGAGGACCAGGCTAGTCTGCCTTCATTCTGAGCTGGAGACACAGTTCAGACTGTTTATATCCCAGTTACTCTCCAGGAATGCATGAACGAGACGTGGGCAAATACTGGTATAGAATTTTTAGGTTTTGATGGATTCATGTGGAGTTTCTAGGCCAGTGTTCCTCAGAGCCTGATCCAAGGATAGATGTAAAGAATAATTTAAGAGACTTCCCTGGTGGTCCAATGACTAAGACTCGGTGCTCCCAGAGCAGGATACCTGGGTTCTAACCTTGGTCAGGGAACTAGGTCCCACATGACACAGTTAAGGGTTTTAACTAAAGATCCCATGTGCTGCAAACGAAGACCTGGTGCAGCTCAAAAAAAAAAAAAAAAAGATAATTTAAAAAATAATTATAAAATGTACATCTCTGTAATCAATCAGCAATCAGAACAGACCACTGATTTCAAGATCAGGTACCCGCTGTCTTCCAATCACAGCTTCTCTCTTTCCCAGAAATGGAACCAGTAAGATGATTTTTTGATTATTGTCCCATTGCTTGTCTTTAGTTTTAACATCTGGGTATCCCTAAAGACCATTTTCTTAGTTTTGTCTGTTTTTGAGTTTTAATTAGAGTGATTCATCGTCCATGTATTCTTCTTTGACTGGCTCCTTTTATTCATGATTCACCCATGTTGATATCTGTTGCTGTATTTCATTCTTTTCTGGTGCATTAGCAGGAAATTGAGGATTTCCCTGGTGGCTCAGACGGTAAAGCGTCTGCCTATAATGCCAGAGACCAGAGTTCAATCCCTGGGTTGGGAAGATCCCCTGGAGAAGGAAATGGCAATCCACTCCAGTACTCTTGCCTGGAGAATCCCACGGATAGAGGGCTACAGTCCATGGGGTTGCAAAGAGTTGGACATGACTGAGCGACTTCACTTTCACTTTTTTTTCCATTGTCACTGATCTGATCAAGTAAGGACCCAACAAGGGTCCTCCTGTCTGATGTCATTTGAGCCAATAGAGTAAGACTGAGTTCTATTCAAAAGCAAAGGAAAGTTTTACTGTTTGAGGAATGGAGAGGTGCGTGCTCTCCCACTGGTGTCCACACTCTCCCGACAGGCTGTGGACCAGGCTGCTTTATGGGGATCTCGTCAGCACAGAGGGGACTGGACAGAACTCTCACAAGGAGGGCACAGGCGTGTTGCTTAGGTTCCAGATTACAGTGTGGGGTGCAGGTCTCCCTCTGTACACAGCCCACAGCCAGGTTGAATTGAATGTAGTATGCAGCTTTTGCACACACCCCAAAGTGCCAGCTGTGAGGCCTCCACATGTAGTTCCTGGTGAGCAAGTGAAGCCAGACTAAGCTCAAAGGAAAAAAAAAGGTTAGACATTTTTTTATTACCCAGATTCTATTTTTATTCCTGGGGAATTGTTAATGGGCTTGGCTGGTGAAAAATCCCTCCTCTGTCTTTTGTCCTGCTCCTCCTTCTTGAAGGGCGCTGAGGGTGCAGGTCTGCCTTCTGTAACTGCTTCCTATTGATTCTGGAGTGGCGTACCCGGAACAGAGAAGCAGAACTTCCTTCCAGCTGCCTTTAGATGTGTTTGATGGTCACCAGGCCTCAGCCCTGTTTGTATCCCTGAGCAACCTACCATTTATCTAACCTTTTGGAGACAAAGGAAAAAAATATAGGCCTGTAAGTCTTTTGCCTGAAGGCACAAGTGTGCCTTGGTGTAGAGGGATCACTGCCATGGGCTGAATTTCCCTGATCACACTTCGCTGTTTTTACTAAGAGAAGCTTCAGTTTGGGTCTGGTGCCCCAGGTTGTCTGTGTGGAGGCTGGGGCTCAGGGCCCTCTTCTCTTGAGCATGATGTGCCCAGAGTCAGCCCTGCCACTTCAGGGCAGAGAGGATGGTTAGGATCACCAAGGGGGCTCTGTTCCATTTAGGGGTGAGCTGATCTTATTGATGCTACCAGTTTTCCAGGTTTTTAGGTCTACCCGCTTCCTGGCTGGAAGGGGTATAGGGCCAGGTCAGTGAGTGCAGACAGCACCTGGTTACTATATGCAGTGAGAGCTTTCACATTTTCTCTTCCCTGGAGGGCATACGTGATTTGTTCCATTTCAGGGGGGCTAAAGAGTCCCTTCTCTCGGGATGGGGGAGTGGGTCTACCATACAGGAGTTCAAATGCTCTTGACATTGACTTATCCCTTGGGGTTAATCAGATGTGGAGAAGGGCAATTAGGAGCAATTTAAACCAATTTTCTTGAGTTTCCTGACATAGCTTGGCTAAAGCGTGTTTTAAGATCTGCTTGTATTTCTCTTCTTTCCGAAGTGATTGGGATCACCAGGCTAAGTGTAAGGTCCATTTTATACCCAGGGCATTCATTACCTCTTCATCACTTGAGATACCAATACTGGAACATAACTTTTTACAAGCTTTTATTTTGTATTGGGCATAGCTGATGAACAAACAATGCTGTGATAGTTACAGGTGAACAGCCAAAGGACTCAGCCGTACATATGCGTGTATGTGTTCTCTCCCAAACTCCCCTCCCATCCAGGCTGCCACATAATATTGAGCAGAGTTCCCTGTGCTATACAGTAGGACCTTGTTGGTTATCCATTTTAAAAACAGCAGAGTATACACTCAACCATTATTGCTTTGTAGGAATCCTGGGAACCCAAACCTGGGGAATATTTCTTTTAGTAATGCCATAGCCACTTCAGCTGTCGGTTCAGTTCTAGCAGGGAATTTCTGTCTACCCAGAAAATTTGTCTACCAGCACCAAGCCAATTCATTAGAAAATACCCTGATGCTGGAAAAGATTGAAGAAAGGAGGAGAAGGGGATGACAAAGGATGAGATGGTTGGATGGCTTCACCGAGTCAATGGACATGAGTTTGAGCAAACTCCAGGAGATGGTGAAGGATGGGGAAGCCTGGCGTGCTGCAGTCCATGGGGTTGCAAAGAGTCAAATATGACTTAGCAACTGAACAACAGCAAGAGCACCAAGAGATACCCGACATTGACTGGTACGCTCAGCATGCAGAGAAATCAGTCTCAATCTTCCCCAGGATATGTCCCTCTGGTCTGAATGGGCCTTACCTGGGAACCTCTGGGGCTCGGGGGGAGCTGGTATTGGGGTTGTTTATTATGCAGACGTGGCATGTCTCAACTATCTGACTGATTATACTTTTCATGCCAAGAGTTACCAAGACCTCAACTAATCAATTATTCAGGGCATCCCTCCAATAGTAAGTTGCCTGGTGAGCCTCCCTGATGACTTAACAAGTTGCAGTTTGGGGAAAGAAGTATTGCCTATATTCATTAACCAGCCACACATGGGCTCCTGGATCTCCACTGAAGCCCCATTTTTCAGACTCTGTCTAAATCTTCCTTTTGTGTATGTTGAGGAGTAACTGGATGGATCTGGCCTTTGAGGTATGAGGGGTTGTTGCCAAGTCACTGGTTCTAGAGCTACCCTTTTGGCAGCTGTGTCTGCCTTACTGTTTCCCTTCATCACCTCTGCATCCCCCTTTAAGTGACCCCTACAGTGAATCATTGCCACTTTTTTGGGACGCTGTACTGCTTCTAAGAACTGCAATATGCTTAAGCCATGTTTCACCTGTTTATTCTCTGCAATAAGCATGACTCTTTCCCTCCAAATAGACCTGTGTGCATTTAGGATGGTGTATTCATATGGGGACTCTGTGTAAACATGTAAGATCTTCCCAGTCCTGAGCTATGAAGCTCAGGTGAGGGCTATCAGCTCTGCTTTTTGGGCAGAATTTCCTGGGAGTAGGCTTCTTGCTTCTATGACTCAGGTCTCAGAGGTCCCTGTGGATCCTGCTAGGCTTTTTCCCTCTTTCATAAAACTGCTCCCACCCGTGAACCATTCCTCTTCGGCATTTGGAAGAGGCTCACTTCCTAGTTCAGGGTGACTGGAATAGATCATGTCTATCGTTTTCTAAACAACTGTGCTTTGGGGCCCCTGTTACTGTGGGCAGCAAGGTGGCAGGATTTAGTGAGTGACAGGTTTTTGTACTAGCCACCGGGTTGTCTAAAAGCATAAACTGAACTTGAATCAACCTCCCAGGGGGTAGCTGTTCTGTTCTCTTTGAACTTAGTAAAGCCTAAACCTGGTGTGGAGTCCACACAGATGGGCTGACCAAACGTTAACGTTTCAGCCTCCTTTAGCAGGGCTATAGTAGCTGCCGCTGGGCTTGCCAGGTGGTGGAGTGGTAAAGAATCCACCTACCGATGCAGGAGATGCAAGAGATGTGAGACCAAACCCTGGGTCAGGAAGATCCCTTGAAGTAGGAAATGGCAACCTGCTCCAGTATTCTTGCCTGGAAAATTCCAGGGACAGAGGATCCTGGCAGGCTACAGTCCATGGAGTGGCAAAGAGTCTGATGTGATTGAGCGACTGAGCACACACAGACACAGTGGCAGCCACTACCCGTAGGCAAGGAGGCCACCCCTCTGTTTAGAGGAATAAGAAGCCACCCTAGCAAGGGGTCCCAGTTTTTAAGCTAATACCCTCAAAGGCAAGTCCCCTTCTCTCATGATATAAAGGTCAAAGGATTTAGCTAAATCTGGGAGGGCCAGAGCAGGGGTCTGAAGTAATTTCTCTCTCAATTCTTGAGAGGCCCCTGCACATTCTGAATTCCATTCGAAAGGATCACAATCTTTTCCTTTAAATTTTTCATATAAAAGCCTTGCTATGAGACCATAGTTAAAGATCCAAATGGAGCAAAAGTTGGCCATTTCCAGGAACCCTAAGCTGTCTTCTGGTTTTAGGAGGAGTGAGGCTTCAAATACCTTCTTTCCTTTCCTGGGATAGGTCTCTCTGACCTTCTATGAAAGTAAAGCCTGGGGAGGTCACCCTAGTTTGTGGTATTTGAGCCTTTTTCTTGGACACCTTTTATCCTTTATCAGTTAGGTGGTTCAGAGTGGTTAATGTTTTTATCAGAGGCCTCCACAGTAGGGCTAGTGATCAGAATGTCTTTCTCATACTGGAGGAGGGTTATTTCCTCGAGATGTAGATCTTTCACGCCCTTTAGGTAAAATTTTCCCAAAGATTATGGGGAAACTTTTTAATACTTGGGGCAGGATTGTCCAGCAGTATTGTTTTTGGATTTTGTTTGGCTTCTGCCACTCAAAAGCAAAAAAAAAAAAAAAAAAAAATTGTGACTCTGGGGCTAATGGACTACAGAACAAGACATCTTTTAAATTTAATACAGAATAGCAGGTCCAGGGTAGAGTGGGCAGAGAAGTGTAGGGATGAGAGACTACTGAATATATATCCTCAGTGGTTTCATTGACTGACTTGCAGCCCTGTATCTTCTGGTATTCCATGTTGGGTTTCTTTAGGGGGAGAATAGGGGTATGACAGGCTAATTGGCATGGTCTAATAAGGCCCTGACCAATGAGGTTCTGTATAACAGGGCAATGCTCAATAAGGCCTCCCAACAGAGAGGGTATTATTTTTTCTTAGGCCATGTGTGTCAGAGGTTGTAGATGGACTGTCGCAGGACTGGTCCTTATAGCTTGTCCTGCCTTTCCCTGGGCCCAAACCTCAGGATTTACTCCAGAGTGGTCAACTTGCTCTGTCTGGAGAGCTTTGTCCTCAGCCATTAACATTATCTTCTTGTGCCCTTGGCCTAAGAGGACACCAATCACAAGATTTGACCCAAATAAGATCTCCAGTTTGAGAAATTTCCAGCATCAAGCTATTAAAGAATTCCTCAGAAGGCCAAAATAGTTCAGTTCAGTCGCTCAGTCATGTCCGACTCTTTGAGACCCCATGAACCGCAGCACGCCAGGCCTCCCTGTCCATCACTAACTCCCAGAGTCTACCCAAACCAATGTCCATTGAGTTGGTGATGCCATCCAACAATCTCATTCTCTGTCATCCCCTTCTCCTCCTGCCCTCAATCTTTCCTAGCATCAGAGTCTTTTCAAATGAGTCAGCTTCTCGCATGAGGTGGTCAAAGTATTGGAGTCTCAGCTTCAACATCAGTCCTTCCAATGAACACCCAGGACTGATCTCCTTTAGGATGAACTGGTTGGATCTCCTTGCAGTCCAAGGGACTCTCAAGAGTCTTCTCCAACATCACAGTTTGAAAGCATCAATTCTCCTGTGCTCATCTTTCTTTATAGTCCAACTCTCACATTCATACATGACTACTGGAAAAACCATAGCCTTGACTAGATGGACTTTCGTTGATAAAGTAATGTCTCTGCTTTTTAATATGCTGCTTAGATTGGTCATAACTTTCCTTCCAAGGCGTAAGCATCTTTTTAATTTCAGGGCTGCAATCACCATCTGCAGTGATTTTGGAGTCCAAAAAAATAAAATCAGCCACTGTTTCTACTGTTTCCTCATCTATCTGCCATGAAGTGATGGGACCGGATGCCATGATCTTAGTTTTCTGAATGTTGAGCTTTAAACCAACTTTTTCTCTCTCCTCTTTTTCTTTAATCAAGAGGCTCTGCAGTTCTTCTTCACTTTCTGCCATAAGGGTGGTGTCATCTGCATATCTGAGGTTATTGATATTTCTTCCGGCAATCTTGATTCCAGTTTATGCTTCTTCCAGCCCAGCGTTTCTCATGATGTACTCTGCATATAAGTTAAATAAGCAGGGTGACAATATACAACCCTGATGTAGTTTTTTTTTCCTATTTGGAACCAGTTTGTTGTTCCAAGTCTAGTTCTAACTGTTGCTTCCTGACCTGCATACAGATTTCTCAAGGGGCAGATCAGGTGGTCTGGTATTCCCCATCTTCTTCGGAATTTTCCACAGTTTACTATCATCCACACAGTCAAAGGCTTTGGCATAGTCAATAAAGCAGAAATAGATGTTTTTCTGAAACTCTCGTGCTTTTTTGATGATCCAGTGGATGTTGGCAATTTGATATCTGGTTCTTCTGCCTTTTCTAAAACCAGCTTGAACATCTGGAAGTTCACGGTTCACATATTGCCGAAGCCTGACTTGGAGAATTTTGAGGCCAAAATAGGAGGTATCCAAATGCATGGACTCTGGTATAACTGAGGGTCTGCCTTGAATGTGTAATGGCCTACGCTTGAGATAGTCAGTCCCTTCTTAGTCAGAACAGCCCACCAGATGATAGGATCACTGCCCAGCCAGAGTAATCATCATGCTAGTTCCTAACCAGTTGGGTCCACTAGAGACTGGTACAGGTGCCCGAGGGGGAGAAGGAATGGGTGAGCAGAAAAAGAGGAGGTTTTTAGACTTTCCTCTAGTGAAAGCTAGAAGCACAGGGAATTCCCACAGAGTATTCTAGATACAAGATCACTAGGGCAACTTGTATACTTATACCAGGAAATTCTCCACCCCAGAATCTTAGCTGGTAAAGAATCACCCAAGGTTTGCCTCACAAACAGAGGGGGAAGGGGTGGTCAGGTGGTGATTGCTTCCTCTTTTTGCCAGCAGCTCACAGGGCTGGCCAATTTTAGGGTTCCTGTTCTTATGAAAAACAATTGGTGACCCAGAGAGGTCAACTCACTGGTTTCAACCTACCTTGAGACCCTTTTTCACTTGGGTGTTCCCAGTGTCTTTTCCTGATTTCAGATCCAGTTTCCTCACTCTGATTCGTCAGGCAGTCCTCATTACCTGCATCTTTTCCTGATCTCCCCTCTTGGTTCATGAGGCTGGCCGCTTGTCTTCACCAAAACAAAAGTAACAATGGAGAATGCTACTGTTGACCCCTGGGCATCAGTGAGGAAGGCAGAATGCCCTGGTGCAGCTGCTAGTGCCTTGTACAGGGGTCAAGAGGACAGTGAGAAAGCAGACAAGACTGACGTGGCTCCAGCTCATCCACAGGTCTCCACTGTCCCTGGGCATCCAGAACTGAGGGAAGACCAGCCAGAGGGAGTGGACAGATACATGTGAGCTTCAGTCTTCCGTCCCCTGTAATGCCAGAGTATGATCCTCTCAAGGGGGTGCAGTCCAGGTTACTCTGGAGGCTGTGTGTATGTGCACCACCCCTGGGTATCAGGTTACTGGGTAGAGTTGCTCTGAATTTGATCAAAAGCTACTGCTCTTCTACCCTGTCAGAGTGTGCTTAAAGACCAGAGTCAGTCATCCACATGTGAACTTCCCAAAGCCTTTGCTGCCCTTCCACTAGAGCCAGAGCGAGCCCGTAGCCTGGTGGAAAGGTATGAGTTAAAGGCCATGGTCCGTCTTATCTGGGTTGCCAAAATTTGTTACTGACACTTCTGAGTTGGGCCCCAACAAGGGTCCTCCTGTCCAGTGTCATTTGAGTCAACAGAACGAGGCTGAGTTCAATTTAAAAGCAAAGGAACATTTTATTTTTGATCAAAGAATGGAAAGGTGTGAGTTCACAATCTAGAGTCCATGCTACACCTGCTAGGCCACGGGCAGGGTAGCTTTCTAGGGTTCTTGCCAGTCGTGTGGGGTGTGGAGTTCTTGTACATCGGTTGCAGCTGTATGTTCATGGTGCTCCAGATCACAGTGCCAGTCACAGCATCTCTGCACACGGTCCGCTTAGCTGAAATACTGGGTGTGGCCATTTAGCATTAGAAACAGTCTGAAGTGCTTGGTATAGAGCCTATGCATGTGGCACCCTAGGAGCAAGTGAAAAGGAAAAGAAAGAGAACAAAAAATGTTAGACTTTATCACCAAGATTCTATTTTTATTTCCCAGGAATTGCCTAATGGGCTTTGCTGATGACAATACCACAATTTATTTTTCCAATTTACAGTTGAAGGAAGGGGCTTCCCAGGTGGTGCTAATGGTAAAGAAACTGCCTGCCAATGCAGGAGACATAAGATACACAGATTTAATCCTTGGGTCAAGAAGATCCCCTGGAGTAGGGCATGGCAACCCATTCCAGTACTCCTGCTTGGAGAACTCCACGGACAGAGGAGCATCCCATGGACAGAGGAACCTGGTGAGCTACAGTTCACAGGGTTGCAAAAAGTTGGACATAACTGAAGTGACTTAGCATGCACAGTTGATGGGCATTTGGGCTATTTCCATTTTTTGTTGTTGTTGTTATTAAATCTTCAGTACAATGGAATTTCTTGTTCATGTTTTCCATTGTACACATGCAAGAATTTTTCTAGGGGAGTTGTTCTCAAAGTATGGTCTCAGCATCAGATCACTTGGGAACTTGTTATAAACGCAAACTCTTGACTTCCCCTCCAGACCTATTAAATAAAAAATGTTGGGAGAGGGCTCCAGTAATCAGTTTTAACAAACCTCCCCAGATGTGCTAATGGCAGAGTAAAGTTTGAAAACTATGCTCTAGGGTATGCCTTTAGGAATTAAATAACTGGGTTTGTGTTCAACTTTGTTAGAGAAAATCAATCTGTTTTCCAAAATGATTATACTAACTTAAACTTCACCAATTCTATATGAAAGTCCTTGATTTTCCATACTGTTATCAGCATTTTGGTTTTGTCAATCTTTTTACTTTAGATATTCTGGTGGGTATGAAGCAATATTTTGTCATTGCTTTAATTTGCAATTCACTTTTTAACAATGAAATTGAGCATTGTATAAGACATCCCCAACAGGAAGAAGATGGCATACTCTATACTTGACTTAGGATAATTGTGTGTGTTTGGGGGATGTGTATAGAGTACCTTAATCTAGTTGTAGAGGGAATACTGGAGATAATACAGAAGCTCAAGGCTAGCAGCTGTGAATCTGTTACAATCTAACTTAGGTCAAAAAGGTAGACAGAGTTCCATTGAGCAGGCCACCTTCAAAGAAACACTGCCCTTTGAAGAATATAGCTGGTTAAGGCAATTGCTCTCAGGAAGGGAAGCAAGGGATAAATGCCCTGTCCTCACTCTCATCCTTTTTCTGAACTCTTATGGGACTTCTCACAGGGATGAGATATTTGATAAACGTGGAGGAGCAAATAGAAGACATCTAATCTGGTACAAATATCTTTTTCATATGGTTTTAGCCATTTGAGTTTCTTTTGTGTGTGTGTATAGAGGTGGGAGTGCTTATTCAAGATTTTGGTACTTTTTTCTAGTTGATGTGTAGACATTTAAGTATTCTGAATTTATGCCCTTTGTCAATTATTTATGTTGTAGATATCTTTCACCACTGTAAATGATTCTCTACCCACCCAGGCCAATGCGTATGTGTCTGTATGTTTCAATACCATCGAGCAGTTCTCCAACACCAGCTGGGTATCATAATTCAACTCAATACTGACACTGTCTAACTGGTGATAGCATCAGATTCCACAGGTTCAAGACTCAGTCCCAAAAACCTCCCATTCAGATGCCAGTCACAAGCCCAGCTTGCTAACTCTATGTCTGACCAACAGGCTATAAATCAGAGCTTTCCACCATTCCCTTCCTGTGTTCAATTAATTTGCCAGAATGGCTTACAGAGTTCAGGAAACATTGTGCTTCCTTTATTACCAGTAATTATTAAAGAATAGCTCAGAAACAGCCAAATGGAAGAGATACATAGAGCAAGGTATGGGAAAAAAGCTTTCGTGTCCTCTCTGGTTTCTCTACTCTGCAAATTTCCATGTGCTTACCTCCAACCCCTCAAGCTATTCAAACACCCTGTTCTCTTGGGGTTTTATGGAGGCTTCATTACATAGGCACAATTGATTAAATCATTAGCCGTCAGCAACTGATTGGACCTCTATCCTTTCTCCCTTCTCAAGAGGTCAGGAGTTTGGACTGAAAGTTCCAACCCTCAAATCTCATGATGGCTCAAGCCCTCATACTTAGGTGCCTTCCAGAAACTGCCGTGTCATCATAACAAAAGACATCATTGTTGCTCTTATCCCTTAGGAAATTCTAAGGGTTTTAGGAGCTCTGTGCCAGAATTGGGATGAAGAAAAAAAATATATATATATATAATATAAATATTTCTTATAAAATCACAATATCACATCACTACGTGGCTTTTTTGCATTTTTAATAGGGTCTTTTTTTTTTTTTCTTTTTGAAGAACTGAATGAAATCTATTCGTAGCATGAGTTTTTGCTTGTTTGTCTTTTTTGCCACACTGTGTGGCATGTAACATCTTAGTTTCCCAACCAGGGATAGAATTCATGCCCTCTGCAATGGGAGCATGGAGTTTTAATCACTGGGCCACCAGGGAAGTCCCCTAATGGTGTCTTTAAATAAACAGAAATTCTTAATTTTAGTGTAGTCTCATTTGTCAAAATCTTCACGGTTAGCTCTCTCTGTGTTCTATCTTAAGAATATTTACTTGAGATCTGGGCTTCCCTGGTGGCTCACTGGTAAATAATCCACCTGCAATGCAGGAGACGTAGGGGACAAAGGTTGAATCCCTGGGTCAGGAAGATCTCCTGGAGGAGGGCATGACAACCCACTCTAACATCTTGCCTTGAGAATTCCATGGACAGAGGAGCCTGATGGGCTACAGTCCATGGAGTTGCAAAGAGTTGGAATGACTGAAGCAACTTAGCACTCACGAAGGCAAGCAGCTTGAGGTCCTGAAGATATTCTTCTTTATAAATTTCTAGATTATATTTAGGTGCAGAATTGACATACCTGGAGTTTCCAGGCTGTTCCTGGCTGTGAGTCTGTTCCTGGCTTCTCTATCATCACAGCAATACCACAATGCACTGGTTGTTATAGCATCACAATAAGTCTTGATTTCAAGCAGAGCAAATTTTACCCTTTGTTCTTCAAGAGAGTCTGGGTTATCCTTGGACCACTGTATTCCCATATAGATTCTACAATGAGTCTGTCAAATTCCACCAGAAATTTCCAACATACCCTTGGAATTTTCACTAAGATTGAATTGAATTCATAGATCAGTTTAGGGAAAATACGCATTTTTGCAGCATCAAGTCTTCCTATTCATCAATATTGTATACTCCATTTATTTAAGCATTTTTCTTTAAAATGTTTATAGCTTTTCCTATGTAAATCTTACATATCATTTTTAGATTTATAACTAGAGAGTTTTTACATTTTTTGTTATATTTTTAAAATTTTCATATTCTAATTGTTGCTGAAATATAGACAAGCAAAAGATTGTTTTTTGTTAGTAATCTTGCTAATTTTCCCTAAAAATTCTAGTAATTTATATTAAATTAAAAAAAATTCTCTGTATACAAGTGTGTCACTTGTGAATAATAGCAATTTAATTCCTTTTCCAATTCTTTTCATTTCTTTCAGTGCTATGTTATACTTGATAGGCTTTCAGGTACAGTGCTGTAAATAAATTAAGATAGAAAGCCTTCTTATTCTAGTTGCACTGTAGTTAATTTCTAAAATATTTTTTAGATTGAAGGAATTACAGCTAACTCCTAGTTTGCTAGGAGCTTTAAAAAAAAAACTACAAACATATGTTGAATTTAATTAAATGAGATAATCATAGGATTTTTCATGTTTTCTCTGTTAATTACATTTATTAATTTTTGAATGCTAAAACAATTTGCATTCTTGAATAAATACAACTTAATTATGATGTGGTATCCTTTTTATATATTGCTGGATTTAGTTTGCTATAATAATTTTTTGTTTGGGATTTTTACATCTGTGTTCATAAGTGGGATCAGCTTCATGTTTTTCTTCCTTGTTATGAACTCCTAGCTGAACAACTTTAGGACCCAGATTATGTGGGCCTCACAAAATGAATTGGGGAATGTTCCCTGGTTTTCTGTTCTCTGGATTTATATATTGACATTTTCCCACCTTAAGTGGCTGGTAGAATTTGCTGGGGAAGTCATCTGAGCCTGGAATTTTCTTTGAGAGATTTTCAATTATAGATTCAATTTTTGTAATAATTTATGATTTAGAAGTTTTCTTTCTTTTGGTAGATTATATTATTCTAGGAGTTTATTTCACTAAAAATTTCAAATTTATTGGCAAAAAGTTATTTATAATTTCTTATTATCTAATAATTTATTTTAAATTATTTTTGATTCTCCCACAGGAATTCAGAAAAAAGAGGAGAGTGAAGTCAGAGTATTTCTTCCCAATTCCCTCTCTACAGGGGATGTTCCTTTTCTATTCCTGACATTGCTTATTTGTATCTCCTCTCTCTCTCCTTTTACAATCATCTTGCCAGTGGTCTAACAATTTTATTAATCTTTTCAAGGACTGACCTTTTATTTTATTGACCATTTCTATTGTATATTTAGTCTACATTCCATAAATTTCTGGTCTTTATTATTTTACTTGTTTTACTTTCCTTGAGTTCAATTGGCTGATCTTTTTCTGCTTTCTTGGGATGAATATTGGCTTTTCCTATATATGCATTAATAATTGAAAATGTCCTTCTAAGAATTACCCTACACATTTTGATGTATAGTATGTTTTATTTCAGTATTGACCATCTTAAAACTCATCTGGCTTAAAATTCAACATTCAAAACACTAAGATCATAACATCCAGCCCCATCACTTCATGGCAAATAGATGGGGAAACAATGACAGACTTAATTTTCTTGGGCTCCAAAATCACTGCAGATGGTGACTGCAGCAATAAAATTAAAAGATGCTTTCTCCTTGAAAGAAAAGCTATGATAAACCTAGACAGCATATTAAGAAGCAGAGACATTACTTTGCCGACAAAGGTCCATATAGTCAAAGCTATGTTTTTTCCAGTAGTCATATATGGATGTGAGAGCTGGACCATAAAGAAGGCTGAGCAATGACAAATTGATGCTTTTGAACTGCGGGTTCTTGAGAGTTCCTTGGACTGCAAGGAGATCCAACCAGTCCATACTAAAGGAAATCGGTCCTAAATAATCATAGAAGGACTGATGCTGAAGCTGAAGCTCCAATACTTTGGCCACCTGATGTGAAGAACTGACTCGTTGGAAAAGACTCTGATGGTTGGAAAGATTGAAGGCAGGAGGAGAAGGGGACGACAGAGGATGAGATGGTTGGATGGCATCACCGACTCAATGGACATAAGCTTAAGCAAGCTCCACAAGTTGGTGATGGACAGGGAAGCCCGACATGCTGCAGTCTGTGGGGTCACAAAGAGTCGGACACAACTGAGCAAATGAACTGAATCGAACTGATAAGATGATATTCATGTGTAGAGTCATCTCTTGTGTTGTTAGAAGAGTCATTAGTTGTTAGTCGTTAGTTGTCTCTTGTGCTATGCTATGACCAGTGTGTTCTGTTGACAAAACTCTGTTAGCCTTTGTTCTGCTTTATTTTGTATTCCAAGGCCAAACTTGCCTGTTACTCCAGGTACTGCTTGAGTTCCTACTTTTGCATTCCAGTTCCCTATGATGAAAAGGACATCTTTTTCTGGTGTTAGTTTTAGAAGATCTTGTAGGTCTTCATAGAACCATTCAACTTCATCTTAGTCCTAATTATTTTATATCTTTCAGTGCGATTTAATCTTTTATCTGTAGGTTATTTAGACTCAAATTACTTTATTTTTAAACATTTGGGGGGAGTTTTTCTAGCCCTATTTTCATTATTGACTTAGTTATATTGTTTTGACTAGAGAACAATTTTTGCAAGATTGCAGTTCATCAAAACTTGTTGAGACTTGTATTATGGCCAAACATATGGTCAGTTTTTCCTAAATGTTTCATGTGCAGTTAAAAAGAATGTGGATCTGCAGATGTTGTGTGCTATGCTCTGTATATGTTAATTAGATCAGTTTTGCTGATACTGTTTTTTCATATATTCTGAGCCCTTTCTATTTTTTTAAATATAAATCTATTTATTTTAATTGGAGGCTAATTACAATATGGTATTGGTTTTGCCATACATTGACATGAATCCACCATGGGTGTACATGTGTTCCCCATCCTGAAACCCCCTCCCATATCCCTCCCCACCCCATCCCTCTGTGTCATCCCAGTGCACCAGCCCCAAGCACCCTGTATCACGCATCGAACCTGGACTGGCGATTCGTTTCACATATGAAAATATACATGTTTCAATGCCATTCTCCCAAACCATTCCACCCTCACCCTCTCCCATAGAGTCCAAAAGACTGTTCTATATATCTGTGTCTCTATTGCTGTCTTGCATACAGGGTTATTGTTACCATCTTTCTAAATTCCATATATATGTGTTAGTACACTGTATTGGTGTTTTTCTTTCTCGCCTTCTTCACTCTGTATAATAGGCTCCAGTTTCATCCACCTTATTAGAACTGATTCAAATGTATTCTTTTTAATAGCTGAGTAATATTCCATTGTGTATATGTACCACAGCTTTCTTATCCATTCGTCTGCTGATGTACATTTAGGTTGCTTCCATGTCCTGGCTATTATAAACAGTGCTGTGATGAACATTGGGGTACACGTTTCTCTTTCAATTCTGGTTTCCTTGATGTAAATCTGCTTGTTTTATCAATACTGAGATAAGATATATTAAAATCTCCAACTATCATTATATGGTTTTTTTTTTACATTTGTCAATTTTTACTTTATACATTTAAGGCTATTTTGTAGCTGCATATAAACTTCAAATTTCATATCTTCCTGTTGGATTGACTCTTTTTATTGTTATAAAGAGTATCTCTTTGCTACTCGTAATGCTTTTTGTCTTAACATTCACTTTGTGTAATTTTAACATAGTAACACTAACTTTTTTTTTTTTTTTGGTTAGTTTTTACACAGCACTTTTTTTTTTTTAATCTTTTCCATTTATACTTTCTATACCCTTAGGTTTAGGCAGTCTGTCAAAATACTTTATTAAATCTGACAATCTTTGTTTTAATTGGAGCAATTATTCCATTTAATTTTATGCAATATATTCTAGTATATTTGTCCACAGGCTTCCCTAGTGGCCCAGTGGTAAAGAACCCACCTGTCATTGCAGGAAACTTGGATTAGCTCCCTGGGCCCAAAAGATCCCCTAGAGAAGGAAATAGCAACCCACTCTAGTATTCTTGCCTTGGAAATCCCACAGACAGGGGAGACTGGCAGGTGACAGTCCATGGGGTCACAAAGGAGTCGGACACAACTTAGCAACTAAAAGATAGTAACATTTGTCCTCCCACCTCTATTGCTCCTTTTAAATTTATTACTAGATGGTTTACCCATGTTTGGGTACTATTGAAATATATTGCCTACTATATCTTTTACTCTACGTCTCAGCATTTCCACTATTGAGTAACTTTGCACAGAACTCATGCATAGGTCTATGAGGGCATGTGCAAGACTGTACATCACAGTACTATCCTTGTAAGAATTCTGAAGCAATCATGGAAGCAAAACTCCTCCTTCATCCTCATGCAGTTATGAGCATGTGCAGCATTTCCTGCCATCTCAGGGCAGGGCATTTTGCACACTGAAATAAACTGATCTTTGGCTGATACTGTTTTTTCATATATTCTGAGCCCTTTCTATTTTTTTTTTAAATCTACTTCTTCTATCAATACTGAGATATGGTATATAACAATAACAACAACTATGGCAAAGGACAGGTATATCTGTCCTTTCATTTATTTTGGAGAACAGAACTAGAGGAGACAATTCTACTACTGACTTTAGCTATGTGATGTCTGAAGGCTGGGGATCACCTTCTTCATCAGATCGGTAAATCATATAAAAAGAATGTATGCTCTTTTCCCACTGTGAACTGATATATGAGAGCTTGGCAACATTGGTAACTCTTTACCCTATCAGGACGATCCCCTGGAGGAGGAGGGCATGGCACCCCACTCCAGTATTTCTTGCCTGGGAAAGCCCATGGACAGAGGAGCGTGGAGGGCTACAGTCTGCGGGGTCGCAGAGTCGGACATGACTTAGAGACTAAACAACAACCTTTCCATTTAGATACCCCTGTGATTTTTGTCTGAAAAACCAGTTCTGAATGCTGACTCCTTTGCATTTCTTTGCATGTAAACTGCTTTTCTTTTCTAAATAGCCTTGTCTCTGAGTCTTCTCATACAACATGCCGTGGGGATGCAAACCATGGAACACCACTAGCAGTTATTAGGAAGAAGGAGACACTGTGTTGGTCAAAAATTTTGTTCAGATTTTTCTATAAGATGTTACAGAAAAATCTTCACAATCTTTTTGGTCAACCCAATACATATAGTTCATAGATATTTAAAAATATGAATTCTTTTAATGTAATTATTTATTATTAATCAATCTTTATTAACCATTGTTTAATTTATTAATTTAAATTTATTATTTGGGCTTCCCTGATGGCTCAGTGGGTAAAGAATCTGCCTTCAATGAAGGAGACATAGGAGACTCCAGTTTGATCCTTGGATCAGGATGATCCTCTGGAGGAAGAAATGGCAACCCACTCTAGTATTCTTGCCTGAAAAATCCCATGGACAGAGGAGTCTGGTGGGCTACGGTCCAAAGGGGTGCAAAGAGTTGGACATGATTGAATTATTTTAATGTATTTATTATTGATAATTATGAATTGTTGTTTAATTTAATTTATTAATTTAAATTCATTATTCAATTTATTTCATTCCTCACAACAATTATAGATATAAGCTTCATGAGGGCAAGGATTTTGTGCCTGGAACAGTGCTTGGCACATGCAGGCCCTCAATAAATATTTGTGAATCTTTGTTGAGTAAGTCCTCCTTTCACACAATGGTATGGAAGAACTAAGGGTTACATAGCTTGCATAAAGTCACCTCGTGAGTAGGTGGCAGAGATGTGATTCCAAGACCACATTCTCACCAGCATGCTCATGGTCTCTAGGTGAGAATGGTACAGTACTGTTTTTTAATACTGTACAGTTAAATTGTCTTAAAAAAATAATGCAAATTCAGGTACTCAAGCAAAACAAATTTGTGTGTGCATGTGGTAGAGGGGGAAAGGAGAGCTGAGATCAGTAATGAAAGGTAAAGAACAAAATAAAGCACAAAGGGGCCTTGTCCACAGTGAAGATGATACAGGCTGAGCAGTAGGAACTCAGCTCCTTGCACCTGTGGCTCCAAAATAATAACACCGATTTTGTAACAACGATAAAAACAATAGCAATGATGATGATGATACATGATGGAAAAAGGTGAGAAAGTAGAGAGAGTAGGTAAAAGCAATGCTTTCAAAAAGTTTCGCTCTTAAGGAGAACAAAGATGAGGCAGTAGATGAAGGGGAATGAGGGCTCAAAGAAGATCTTTTTTCTTTCTTTCTTTTTTTAAAAAATAGTATACTTATTGAGATATAATTAACATGCCATGCAATTCTCTCATATAAAGTACAAAATTCAGTGGGTTTTAGTATTTTCACAGAGTTGTGCAGTCATTACCATAATCAGTTGTAGAATATTCTCATGACCCCAAAAACAGAAACCTCATTCCTATTAGCAGCCCCAATTTTTCCCGACTCTTTCATCCCTTGGCAACCACTAAGCTTCATATTCTTTATGTCTATAGATTGTCTGTTTAGAATTGCTATAAATGGAATCATATAATATGGGGCCTTTTGTGGCTGGCTTCTTTCACTTAGCATAGTTTCCAATGTTCATCTGTGTTGTAGCATGTATCAGCAGTTCATTTCTTTTACTACCAAATAATGTTTCATGCGTGGATATATCACATTTTATTTATCCTTTCATCAGGTGATGGACATTTGAGTTGTTTCCACGTTTTGGCTATTATGAAGGATGCTGCTATGAAATCCATGTATAGGTTTTTGCGTGGACATTCATTTTCATTTTACTTGGGTGTATGCCTAGAATCGGAATTTCTGGGTCATGAAGTAACTTTTCATTTAGCTTTTTTTGGAAAGCCCAGACTGCTTTCAATGTGGCTGTACCATTTTACATTCCCACCAGTAGTGTGGGAGAGTTCCAATTTCTCCACATCCTCCCCAACACTTTTTAATTCATTCTTTTGATTATAGCCATTCTATCAATAGTAGGTGTGAAGTTATGTATCATCATGGCTTTGACTGGCATCTCCCGCATGGCTAACAATATAGAGCATCTTTTCACGTGTCTTTCTTTTTCAAAGATGGAAAAGTGTGTTGCAAATGGCCCAGTGGAGGGACAACTTGATGACATGGGAGATACTGGGGGAGAACTTGATGACAACTTGACACAGGAGATACTGGGGCTTTACATGAGTACTCTGTGACCCTGCTGTCGTCTTTGTGCCCAACAGCCAGGCACATAAGGACTCAGGCATGCGAGGACCTGGACATGTGAGGCCCTGGTTGAACGAAGACGGGGTATGTGAAGACCCAGGACACAGGATCCATTTGCAATTGGACTCCAGACCTCTGTGGACCTTATGAGAAGAGCAGCAGACAGGCGAGCTCTGTAACGAAGGGACAAGCCTCAGGTCAGGAAGCAGCATCTACCTGTCACCATAAACTGTCAAACAGTGCTGGGAACCAATTTTATGGCCTTAGCTGGGGGCCAGCCTTCTGAGGTCTCTGACTGTAAATCATCCCAAAGCTGTAGATCCTGCTGGCTGGGCCCGGCTGCCCTTGGAGGTGGGTGTAGGGAGGAGGACCGACAGACAGCGCTGTGGGCTTTGTTCCTCCCCCTCCTCTTTGTGTCTGTCAAAAAAGCCCATCAAGATAAACACGCTCTGTGGCTTTGACAGGAGAAGCCACACAGGGTTGTGAGATTTGCAGTTTGGCGCTTTTGGAGTGATGGCAGGAATGGGGAAGAAGGAAGAGGGTCCTAATCCTGCTTAGGAGGCAGCCGAGTCTATTTCCAGCCTCTGCCAGTGGCATTCCCTACTGCCTCCCCTCCTCCTCCCAGCTCCATCTCTCAGCCGCTGGCAGGGGTGCTTTCCTGTCCCCTCCGCTAGCCAGCTCTGATCCCACCCTGGCTGCCCCCACCAAGCTGGGAGAGAGGGTCTGAGGCAGTTTGGAGTACAGTCTGCAGAAAGCAGAGCGGGGAGGAGGGAAACGTTGAATATTAGCTTAGCAGGGAAGCTGTAGGGGACGGGGAGAAGAGCTGCATAAATCTGCAAGGCTAATGAAGTCAGGACAGAGCGCTGGGAGCCCTGGGACAGCAGGTCGCGGACAGTGGGGAGCTGTGAACTTGAGGCGAAGAAGACTCAGCCAGGGAAATACTCTCTGCCATTCTGGAGTAAGAGGGATTGAGAAAGGAGGCGGGCGGGGGGCGGATGTGATTTTCTAACAAGTGAGGAACAATGAGGTAATTGTGGGCCAATCAGAGTGAAGAATGAGATTTGAACCGGGGAAAGGGAAGAGAAAAGACCCCTGGGGAGCTAAGAGTGCCCCATTCTTGTGCCCCCCTTGAGACCGTGTGAGAGAGGACAGCGTGGAGCAGGAAGGCCAGTCGGGGGCCCGCGCGGCTCAGTGTTAACCTTTGTGCTCCAGATTTTCTTTTGTGCTGTTTTCAGTGTGCTGGGAAGAATAGCCCCACGGGGCAGGGGCACAGCCCTCCCTGGGAGGTAGCCTCTCTCCCCCCAGGCCCTTGCCTCCCTGAATTCTGGCCCACAAGGCAAGGTTCTCAGCTGAGACCAGTCCCTTGGCAGGTGACTTCCCCTCCCCGCATCTCGCCAAAACGGTGACTCACTGGCAGGTGGGACTTGGAGCTTCTTTGGGAATCCCACCTTTCACATCCTTGACAGGTGGTCTTCCAGCCTCCACGGGAGCACTTCCAAAAACAGGGAGCACATTACCTCACAATGCAGCCGTTCTAATTTGTGGCCTATTTTTAGCAAATTATTCTTCTATATCAAGAAAAAGAGAACGTATCTCCCTCTAACTTCCACTGATTTTACTTAGAGTTGCATAGAATGAATTCCATAGCTTTCTGACACAAGAGCATTCCAATTTGTAAACATTGGTAGGATTGCTCTCCTGTCCCAAGAAGTCTTTTGCTTTATAAAAAGTTCCCATTTTTCCCCTCCTGTCTCTCAGGAATGATTTCCTTACCACAAGCCTGGCAAGTGCTCTCCTCTGAATATGCATCAATTGTCCACTTAGTCATTTTCTTGTTTATTGATTCATATTACCAATATATTCCAAAAGAGACTTGAAGTTTACAAGCTATAAATGATAACAGCAGGTTTATAAAAGCAATGGAGATATCAGTGAAGTGAAAATAAATGCAGGAAATACCAACCCAAGTAAGCATAGTACACAGACGTGTGCCATTCAGTTCTCTGAACTTAGCCCCGTGTAGTCCCTAAATTTGCCTTTTGAACTTGCTGACAATCAAAGCAAAAAGGAAAATATGGGTGGTTACACAATTTAGCGTCCTTAAGAGCAAATAGGAAACACCGCTATGTCTGTATCTGGAAATGAAAGAAAATTTTCTGAGTTTTCCTGAAAGACACACCCAACAATTTTCTTATGATAAATTCAGTAATACACTTAATTGAACTGTTTCTTAGAAAGTTATCTCTCAATGTAGATCGAAGTCTTAACTCCAAAGCATAATTTCAATAAAAGCAGACACTCCAGTGTGCTAATGTGCCTCTTAAAATCTGGCAATAAAACCTTTCAAATTCAATCTAACCAGAGAAAATTACTGCCTGTTTGGGAAAACTATATTAACACAGCTTACAATTGCATTAGCTTTTTGCAGAGCGCCACTGGTATTGACTCTTCGTTAGTGTCTACTCAAACTTACTCCTGCTGCTGTGACAGGAACTGAATTTAAGCCAAGCTGTCTTCATCTTATACTTGTGCAATTGATTTTTTGAACTTAAGTGCAGGACTATATTGTTTATCACTACAAAATTCCATCCTGTTAGAGCCACTCCTATTTGTTCTATCCTACTGATAATTTTTGATTTGTATTACATCAACCAATAGACCATATTTCATGGAATATAAGACTCTTAATTGTAAGATGCACTGCTTTTAAAAACTACCACAAAGAAGAAATATTGCCAATTAAACTATGCATGCAACTGACTGTATGATACATTCGATTTTAGACATGTTAGGATGTGCATCTTAGATTTAGTGAAATATGGTATTAATAATCTCTCACGTTCTGTCATTTGCAACTTGATAAACATACCCTCCATAGTACCATTTACTGGGTTTTCATAGAATGCAGCCACTTATGAAAACATTGAACTGGGCAGGGCCAAGGAGAGCGTTCAGGAGACTTCCACCTGGGAATTCCCTCAGGTTTGCTTGCTCATTTTTTTGAATATCCACTTACCAAGTAAATATTAATTTATCCAGTGAATGCACAAAGAACTCAGGTTACAAAGGTGAAGACGGTCTGGCCCCCGTCAGTCTCAGTCTGGAATTCACACAGTAATCCATTAAGTCATACTCTCTGGTTGTTCCAGCCCCTCAGTATCCCTTTAACTGAGCTATTGTCCACATCAGAACTTGAGGCCCAGTCAGGAGGGGCAACTGGAGGAGGATGGAACAGAGCAGGGAAGGGGCCAGGACCTGGAATCAGGGTGGGAGAAACAGGCTGGTTACATGGATAAGTAAGTACATAAATAAAGAAGTCACAATGCCTGAAAGGAAGCGTGAGTTCAGGCATGACCAAAAGTAGACTCAGAAAGAATGGGCAGCCAAACCAGAGATGCCAGGTTTGTCAGTTGTCATGGTCAGGTAGATGGGCAGAAGGCATTCAGAGATCTGAGTATGCATGGGCTATAGGACAGGGATCCAGGCCCAAACGGCAACAAAATAAGACACCTAGGACCCCCAACTCATACTTTGGTTCTAGGCAGGAGTCCAGGTACTAGGACACAAACCAGTCAGATCTAAGCACTGCCCTCTGCTCCTGAGTATCCACAGGGTGGGAAAGGGGAGGTAGACAGATGTGGGGCGAGACTTGCTCCTCAGGGCAGAAAGAGCTCAGGCTGGACCTCGGTGTGGAGCAGGGGGAGCCAGACCCCTGAGCTTTCGACATGCAGCCGAAAAGACCTGGAGGACCACAGGAGAGGAAATGGGAAGAACAGAGGAGCAAATGTCTGCCTCTGAGAAGAGGTCTGAGAAGGTGAGTCATTTCCCCAGGAGAATAAATTTCCCCAGGAGACTAAAGTCACATGGGAATCCCAGTCAGGACCCGGCCAGGGGCAGAATGGGCCAGTGAGTGCGACATGGGCACACACAGCTGTGAGGAGCAAAATGTTACCCCTTCTTTAATAAGAGTTAAGAAATAACTTTATATACAAATGAACTTATTTACAAAACAGAAACAGACTTACAGATATCAGGAACAAACTCAGGGCTGCCAAAGAGGAAAGATGGGGGAAGGAGGGATAAATCAAGAGCTTGGAATGAACACGTACACACACTACTATGTATAAGACAGGTAAGTGGCAAGGACCTACTGCACAGGGACCCCTGCTCAACATTCTGTGATAATCTGTATGAGAAAGAAAAGAGTGGATATCTGTATAACTGAATCACTGTGCTGCATACCTGAAACGAAGTCAACATTGTCAGTCAACTGTACTCCAATAAAATTTTTTTAAAGATAATTATGGTAACAGTGATAAAAATGAAAACAAAAAGAAATTCATGATGGTGGCTTAGAATAATAATTATAAATTGAATGCAGAACATCAGTTACCCCCATGACAGAATGAAATAGAAATGTAACTGGTTCTGGCCAACTGCAACTTCATTCTGAATGAAGAAGCAAGGTGTCCAGTGCCATGTGGAAATAGCTTCATTGTTTGCTTCATTATTTGCACTCATTCACATTTATTTCAGACACATATGATTTGGTAATACCCTCTCAGTTCTAAGAAAGCCTCTCTAGAGGTTTTGGGTTTTTGCTTTTAAGAGGAAAAAAAAAAATGAAGACCCAGTTAAATTGTGAATTTAAATACAAACTTTAAAATTGTAAGGATTCTCATAATCACATTAAGGTCTTTCTATTACTAGATAAGCTTGAAACTTAAAAAAGCTTTTTCTCTCTCCCAGGTCAAACTTAGATAGAAATGTGGAAATTGATGATCAAGATTTGGGTTTTTATAATTTTCTGTGTGGTCAGACACAGGTCCAGCCCTAGAAATTCTTCACAGGTATCTCACAAAATGTGACTCATTCAGTGGAGATAATGGTGACTTTGGCAACAAGAATACTGAGGTCTTGGGACTTCCTGGTGGTTCCGTGGTCGACAATTCGCCTTGCAATGCAGGGAGGTGGGTTCAATCCTGGTGGGGAAAACTAAGGTTCCACAAGCTTCAGAGCAACTAAACCTATGCACTGCGAGTACTGAGCTGGCATGCCACAACTAGAGTCCGTTCATTGCAACACAAGGTCCTGCATGATGCAACTAAAACCAGACACAGCCAAATAACTCAAGAATACTGAGGTCTTCATCACATCCGGAGGATTGCGCTCCACCTGGAAGGATGGCCAATTCTTACCCCAGTGGCAGGAGGTCGAGAGTACAACAAGAGTACGGGGGGAGGTGACCAGCTGGGCTTTATCTCCGCAGCCAGCAGGGTTCCTCATGTTATCCTGTTCAGCACTGGCGGCCATCCGGGGCTGAATGGTGGCGTGGGAGGCACCGTAAAACCTGCAGGGGGGTCTTCCAGAGGGAGGGCAGGAAGGGTAAACCGCAAAGTGCCGCCCCTCTGGGGCACAGTGAATGTAAGTTCCTGCTCTCCCAGCAGGGGGCAGCAAGGGCCGAGGAGAGGTATTTAACTAATTCAAGCGACTCACAGTAATACTTGAGCAACACTGAAATTCAGGGGATTTCTTATTGAGACACAGCAATTCAGAGTAATAATTTGGGCATTATGCTAAATGAGGCTCTATTTTACAGTCACAAACTGGTAGGGCCAGAGTGCTCAAGTTATAGAAAACATAGAATGTCAATAAATGTTAGTTAAAGGATTTAGCAGAATGAATGCAAATTGCAAAATAAGCTTATAAAATATTTCAGCCTTACCTGTGCAAAGAAATGTAAACAAGATAGTACGTTAAAATCTGTCAAACCATCACATTTTAAAATATAACTTGTCAAGAGTTTAGAAAAAAAAAAAAACAGAAGTAAAACCAATGAATTACTGAAGTGGTAAGTAGTTAAAATTTATTGTGCGCACACCAAGAAGACAATTTGCAAACCAAGAGAACTCAGACTAAAACCCGGAATGAGGTGGGAGGAATGTTGTCACAAAGCAACTTTAATGGGTGGAAGCAGTAAATGCTTGTTCTTCACAGTGATTGTTACAATATTATTAATAGAATTTTCTTAAGTGAAGATAATTGGTTATTAGTGTTTACCTCATATAAATGCAAGGGAACAATTAAAGTTTCGCTTATGGTTTTTTGAAGCGTAAGCAAAGAAGTGAGTAAAGTCAAGTTAGCCAGACTTGTCTTGCAAAGTAAGCTTAAATTAAGCTTAGCTTGGATAACTGAACTGATTTTGTCTACTCAGTTAATTTTCAAGTCTGGTTTCCGTTTGTGTTTGATGTTTAACAAACTTCTGGCTAATTATGAAGAATTTTTTAAGCTTTGGATTCTGTTTATACATCATCTCATTTAGTCCTAAGTGTTCATCCCATTGTATGAATGAAGAAACTGACTCTCTAAGAGATTGAACAATATACTATGTCAATTTGAATATATATGTTGATGTTCTCTCTGTGCTACTAAAACGATAAATAATTAGTTGTTGTAGGAGCTGTCATGAGCATTGAGGATGTTTAGCATCGTCCCAGATCTTTACCCACTAGAAGTCAGTAGCAACCCCTCACCCTAGTTGTGACAACCGAAAACATCTGCAGATCTGACCAAAAGCTCCCTGGGGGGCAAATTTGCCCCCAGTTGAGAACCACTGGATAAGGGCTATCTGACAGTGAAGGATCTCAAATAAATTCTTGAAGAGTGGTGTTGGATGTAACAGGCTGGAGGAAGCCAAAGCTTTTTGTGCCCACTCAGCCACCCTAGGGTGCGGAACACATCTGCATCACCTCTCAGCTTAGAAAGATTATACACCAAAAGGGACAGAAAAGACTTGGAGAACTAAAACCCAGAGGATTAAGTAGAAGGCTGTTTAAAGAATAATTTGATTCCTGATCCATCTTGAAGCAGGATTATGAAGAACTTAGGCAAAAAGATCTTCATGAACACGGTGGACTTAACATAATACCTGATATAATGGTAATTTTTAAAAATGTGAACAATGATGAAGACAATGCAAGAAGAAAAGGACAACTAGAAACTACAGCCTGAACAAAAAAGGAAGGGAAAGTAACTAATATTAATACACAGCAGGGGTCTGTGGTGAATAGTATTTATGCAGTTATAATAATTAATATTAATCATAAGTATTAATAAATATATTAATGATAATCACAGAGTTATCATTGTTATATTACTTAATTAATTATTGACTTAGTGATGGTTAAACTGAACATGGGCTTCTCTGGTGGTTTAGTGGTTAAAAAAAGAAAAAAAAAATCTGGCTGCAACGCAGGAGATGCAGTTTCGATCTGTGAGTTGGGAAGATCCCCTGGAGAAGGAAATGGCAACCCACTTCAGTATTCTTGCTGGGAACTCTCTCGGACAGAGGAACCTGGTGGGCCACAGTCCATGGGGTGGCCAAAGAGTTGGACATGACTTAACTAAAGACTGAACAATATTATCAAACTACATAGTGATATGTTTATTGGAAGGATATGAGAATGAAAAGTGGGGCAGGGGCAACTGATATAAATGAGCTAAATCCTAACATGTCACAACAGTAAGTGAATAATGCCTACAGCTTTGAAATTACAGAATAAACGTATTCCTGGAGGTAAGCATCTAAAACAATAACTAAAAATTTGAGTGCCCCTGGGCTGTGAACAGGAGGGGAGCTCAGTGAGTCAGGAGACCAGTGTTTTCTATTATGCTTTTTGATAGTGTTTATTTTTTGAGAAAATATGCATATATCATTTAAAAAAATATTTTAAATACCCAGACCTATTGAAACGTTAGTAAAAAGAGCACTCTTGTCTGTTTTGCTGGTAGAGGTATGTATCGAGACAAGTTTTCTGGGAAATAGTGTGTCAGTTATCAAGTCTTAAAATATTCATCACCTCAAAAAAAAATATTCATCACCTCTAGGAATGTACCCTTTAGATGAAGCTAGCAATGTAGGCTAAAATGTATATGCAAAGCCTCATATTATATTATTTGTTACAGTAATAAGTTGGAAACATCACAAATATCCCACAGTTGGCAAGTAGCTAAATGAATGCATAGATATACAATTAATAATATACAACTTTTAAAAGGATTTATAAAGAACTTACATTATGTGGAGATATGCTTACAAAATATCAAGTGGAAAAAAGCAGAGGACCCAACTAAAAGGCCTCATCTCAACAATGTAAAATACATAAGTGCAGGAAAAAGTCTAGACAGCAATATATGAACATATTAGCACTGGTTATCTCTGGGATTGTGGTAAATTTTATTTTCTTCTCAATTCTTCTTAGTTTTCTAATTTTTATTCAATGAGCACATATTGCTTTCACAATCAGAAAGAACATAAATGTAATCATTTCAAAAGAAAAGGAAACAATCTTGAGTACCAATTGCCTTCAGTTCAGTTCCACTGCTCAGCCTTGTCCGACTCTTTGTGACCCCGTGGACTGCAGTATGCCAGGCCTCCCTGTCCATCATCAACTCCCAGAGCTTTCTAGAGAACAAAATCTGCCTCTGTGTGGCTAAGACCTGGAGGGTGGAGGTTGCACGCTACCTGGTTCAGGCCTTCCTGGAACCCCTGGAGGTTGATTTCCCACTGTACAGTCAGCTAGAGATTAGGAATGGAACAAAAAACTATGCCAAGAGCTTCACTTTGCATAACTGGTTTAGCTCATCAAGGCCTTGGAACATGCATTCATTTTTATCCACAGTCTAACAGAGGCATTACCATTCTCTGTCACATTCATGTGTCTGAATCTTAGGAATCCATGAATTTTTAGGCTCTTTTCCTTCAGTTTCAGGTAGCAAATAGCGTCTAGTCAAGGCTGTAGTCATGTATGGATGTGAGAGTTGGACGGTAAAGAAAGCTGAGCACCAAAGAATTGATGCTTTTGAACTGTAGTGTTGGAGAAGACTCCTGAGAGTTCCCTGGACTGCAACTAGTCCATCCTAAAGGAGATCAGTCCTGGATGTTCATTGGAAGGACTGATACTGAAGCTGAAACTCCAATACTTTGGCCACCTCATGTGAAGAGTTGACTCATTGGAAAAGACCCTAATGCTGGGAGGGATTGGGGGCAGGAAGAGAAGGGGACGACAGGGGATGAGATGGCTGGATGGCATCACCGACTCGATGGACATGGGTTTGGGTAGACTCCGGGAGTTGGTGATGGGCAGGGAAGCCTGGCGTGCTGCAATTCATGGGGTCACAAAGAGTCATACACGACTGAGTGACTGAACTGAACTGAACTGATGGTACTTGAGATTGTTTAGGCCAAAAAGCAAGAAAATGAACAAGATATTATTTATTTGAGCGTCTGCCTGCAATGCGGGAGACCCGGGTTTGATCCCTGGGTCGGGAAGATCCCCTGGAGAAGGAAATGGCAACCCACTCCAATACTCTTGCCTGGAAAATTTCATGGACAGAGGAGCCTTACTGTAGGCTACAGTCCATGGGGTCGCAAAGAGTCGGATACGACCAAGCGACTTCGCTGCTTTCCCTTATGAAAAACTCTCTCTGTTTGCAGATGACATGATCCTCTATATTGAAAACCCTAAAGACTCTACGAGAAAATTACTAGAGCTAATCAGTGAATATAGCAAAGTTTCAGGATACAAAATCAACACACAGAAATCCCTGGCATTCCTATACACTAACAGTGAGAAATCAGAAAGAGAAATTAAGGAAACAATTCCATTCACCATCGAAACAAAAAGAATAAAATACTTAGGAGTATTTCTACCTAAAGAATCAAAAGACTTGTATATAGAAAACTATAAAACACTGATGAAAGAAATCAAGGAGGACACAAACAGATGGAGAAATGTGCCGTGTTCGTGGATTGGAAGAATCAACATAGTGAAAATGAGTATACTACCCAAAGCAATCTATAGATTCAATGCAATTCCTATCAAGCTACCAGAGGTCTTTTTCAAAGAATTAGAAAAAATAATTTCTCAATTTGTATGGAAATACAAAAAACCTCGTATAGCCAAAGCAATCTTGAGAAAGAAGAATGGAACGGGCGGAATCAACCTCCCGGACTTTAGGCTATACTACAAATCCACAGTCATTAAGACAGTATGGTACTGGCACAAAGACAGAAACATAGATCAATGGAACAGAATAGAAAGCCCAGAGATAAATCCACGCATCTATGGACACCTTATCTTTGACAAAGGAGGCAAGAATATACAATGGAGAAAAGACAACCTCTTTAACAAGTGGTGCTGGGAAAACTGGACAGCCACTTGTAAAAGAATGAAACTAGATCACTTTCTAACACCATACACAAAGATAAACTCAAAATGGATCAAAGATCTAAGCATAAGACCAGAAACTATAAAACTCCTAGAGGATAACATAGGCAAAACACTCTCTGCCATAACCCAAAGCGGGATACTCCATGACCCACCTCCCAGAATATTGGAAATAAAAACACGAATAAACAAATGGGACCTAATTAAAATTAAAAGCTTTTGCACAACAAAGGAAACTATAAGCAAGGTGAAAAGACAGCCTTCAGAATGGGAGAAAATAATAGCCAATGAAACAACAGACAAACAATTAATCTCAAAAATATACAAACAACTCCTGCAGCTCCATTCTAGAAAAATAAACAACCCAATTAAAAAGTGGGCCAAAGAACTTAACAGACATTTCTCCAAAGAAGATATAAAAATGGCTAACAAACACATGAAAAGATGTTCAACATCACTCATTATCAGAGAAATGCAAATCAAAACTACAATGAGGTACCACTTTACACCAGTCAGAATGGCTGCCATCCAAAAGTCTACAAGCAATAAATGCTGGAGAGGATGTGGAGAAAAGGGAACCCTCTTACACTGTTGGTGGGAATGCAAACTAGTACAACCACTATGGAAAACAGTGTGGAGGTTCCTTAAAAAGCTGCAAATAGACCTGCCATATGACCCAGCAATCCCACTGCTGGGCATATACACCGAGGAAACCAGAATTGAAAGAGCCACGTGTACCCCAATGTTCATCGCTGCATTGTTTACAATAGCCAGGACATGGAAGCAACCTAGATGCCCATCAACTGACGAATGGATAAGAAAGCTGTGGTACATATACACAATGGAATATTACTCAGCATTAAAAAAAAATTCATTTGAAGCAATTCTACTCAGATGGACGAAACTGGAGCCCATTATCCAGAGTGAAGTAAGCCAGAAGCAAAAACAA